>JAVIAB010000047.1:15346106-15368606 GCA_032433765.1 Megaustenia siamemsis | reverse complement strand
CAGACAGACAGACAGACAGACAGACAGACAGACAGACAGACAGACAGACAGACAGACAGACAGACAGACAGACAGACAGACAGACAGACAGACAGACAGACAGACAGACAGACAGACAGACAGACAGACAGACAGACAGACAGACAGAATAAGGAAAGAAGAATCTGATAATATTTATATACAGTGCATAAAAAACATCAAGGTAGATAAAACAAATAAAGGCTAGAGCTAGTTTAAGTATCCTTGTTGTTTCATTGTCTTCACTTTATGTTTCTAGCGAAGCCACAAGGGGTTGAGTTTTGCATGAATATACTTTTTTTCGTATTTTTGTTTTCACTTCGACATTCGTGTGTTCAGATGTCCCTCATCATGCAGGCATGTATTCTCTGAAGTTAAGAGGTACTCTCATTTTCACTGTCGAGAGTTTTAGTAAATGGGTAGATTTTTCCATATAAATATTGCATGGGCTGCTGTTACCTTCGGCTTACTCTTTTCGATCTCCATCTGCCAAAATTATCTGACGTGCGCAGAGTGCACATGTGATCTCCTCTTTTGCCGTTGTCGAAATGGATAGACATCAGATCTCACTAACCAGAGAAGGCTAGACATCAGATCTCCCTAACCAGAGACCAGGGGAGAGTAAGGTAAAGGTAAAGTACGAGACTTGAACCGGCGTCTTAGCACGCGAGTTTCCACCCATATGTGCTCGGCCGCCTATCCAGAAATGTTTGGAGACTTCTGTATAGTGTCGCTTCAAACATCGAAACTCACGATGCGAGGCGACATTCCTCACCTTCCCAGAGTAATACTCTGGTACCCATTTCTGCCAACGGCTGGGTCGACCGTGGGGTTTTTATTTTTTCCAACCACGAGTACAACTCACACTGCTCCCAGCGGGAATCGAACACGGGTTGTCCGAACGTTGGTAGTCCAGTCGGGTGGTTTTCCCAACTAGACTACCGAGGCCGCCAAAGAAGGGGGGGGGCGGGGAGAGAGGGTAAAACCACGAAGATACCACAGATGCAAGAGGAAGAATGCCCACCGCCTGTGACGGGAATCATACCAGGAGATCTCATCAAGGGGCCGACGTAAATTCTCTCGACCACCCTGCCTCCCCTCCCTCCTCCAGGAGTTCAGAAATATTATTGCATTGAAAGTATTATGACAAGTGATGGACAATACGAGACAGAAATAAAGGCAAGAAGAGAAATAAAAAAAAATCTTTTTTTTTAAAAAATACATGGATGATACACTCTTATGAAAGAAGTTAACGCGAGAAGTAGAACTGACAATAATTGAGTGGTGAAAGTAAAAACTGTAAAAGGTGATTTTACACCATGTGACGTATAGGGAATATGGGTTTAGTGCTCATATTTTTTTATAGAAATTCGACACATTCTTTTAAAGGTATCGTGGTCAGTATTACGTCCGCGCCGCTTTACTTTCCGAGAAAAAATATTCGGTACACGTGTATGTCTGGGCGAACCTGGTAGCTGATGATCAGGTTAGAAGACCTCTTGTCCTTAGTAGATAAGATAATTTTGGAGGACAAAATACACGGTAAACGAGGCAATGGCAGACAAAGACTAAAATGGGATGACAATATCAAGTGATTGACATGACAACCTATGACTGGGGTCCATGAAGCTAGAGACAAGGTGACTTGGCAATCCACGGTAGCCAATCTCAGCTGCTGTGACGGCACAATAATATATATTTAAAAAAAATATTAGAAGCAGATCAAATATGGGATTTTGTGGAGCCACTCTTGCGAGTGGTCGAATTAATTTTCTCCGTTATCAGGTAGACGTAGGTTCAGTTCTGAAAGGTCAACGAGATTTCGTTATTCGAGGTGAAGTAAAAACTCTGGCCTGCACAAAACGTGGCGACAGCATTAGGGTATGATGTTTATTTCCCTCAGACATACCAGCAACAAAAATTTATTTCAGGATTGAAAAATAAACTGATTTTTTTTTCTGTTGTGATTTTCTGCTTGACTTCGTTATTTGTCTTTCACAGTCCAGGGGGTCAGATGATAGTTTGTGATCTTTTGATCTTCGATTAACTTCTTCTAAAGTTTCAGAAGTTGAAGACGATGGCGCTGGATAAGACATACACCGCGGAAGCCAACTGAGAGTGTTACACAACAGGCCCTTTTTGGAATCCCAAGAGGAAAAAACAAAGAGGGAGACCAAGGAATTCTTGGAGAAGACAGATAGAAGAGGAGATGAAGATGATGGGGAAGACATGGAATGATCTTAAAAGAATGGCAAGAAACAGAGCGACTTGGAAAGTGTTTGTTGAAGACCTATGCTCCACATGGAGCTGAAAGGAAGAAGAAGAAGACAAAAGTAGTTTCAGAATGTATTACGATTATACGTGCTTACTTGGGATAGCGTAAAAGATACATCACAGAGGATTTTATTTATTTGATAAACTGTGTATACTTGTTGTCAAAACTGCAATATCTGTACTTAATTACAAATTTCATACCCACACAGCTGTACCCACATGACCTACATTCACACGCCTACTGGTTATCTGAATGCAAAACAATCAACCCAACACCGCCTCGTGTGGCTGCTATCAATTACCACGAGATGCCCTCTGGGTATGAATCGGACCAAGCAGAAACATTTCCAGTATCATTCCATAAACAAGGCTATTCAACGAGCTTGCTGCCGAGTCTCCAAACCTACTCGTGGTTTATGTGACATTACCAGACAGCGGAAGGAAGCAGAGGGAAAGTGAAAACGCCAAACTCTGATAATCGATTAATACATCACTTCCGGCAGCGGAAAGGCCAGTTCTAGCTGGTGAGAAAAGTGTACGATAATACTTTAGTGGCAATGACCAAACGGATACTTGGAGCCATCTAGGAAGAAAATGGACGAATCCAGGTCAAAAACCCTCCGTTGTTTTGGGGCTCAGCGATTTCTTCGGACTAAATATCGTTATCTATTGGCAGATGCAATGCACATTGATCTCGTCATGTTTGGCTCATTTATTCTGTAAATTTTATCAGGCAAATGTAGTTCTATTCTCTTCCGCTCTTTATTATTGTTATTATTGGATGGTTAGAGCTATGAGACTAAAACTGACTATATTGAACATAGCAGAGCTCTGTTTACTTACTGAGTGCGACAGAGTTGCTGTTCTGCTTGCTGGGTGTGTTTAATATATCAGAGCTGTTCTGTTTGATGAGTGTCGTCAACATAACAGAGTAATTCTGTTTGGTGAGTGTGTTTAACATAATAGAGCTGTTC
Organism: Megaustenia siamemsis; assembly: GCA_032433765.1. NCBI lineage: Eukaryota > Metazoa > Mollusca > Gastropoda > Stylommatophora > Ariophantidae > Megaustenia > Megaustenia siamemsis. The sequence goes on along the minus strand of JAVIAB010000047.1, from coordinate 15,365,340 downwards.
TGTTTGGTGAGTGTGTTTAACATAATAGAGCTGTTCTTTTTAGTGAGTGTGTTTAACATAATAGAGCTGTTCTGTTTAGTGAGTGTGTTTAACATAATAGAGCTGTTCTGTTTAGTGAGTGTGTTTAACATAATAGAGCTGTTCTTTTTAGTGAGTGTGTTTAACATAATAGAGCTGTTCTTTTTAGTGAGCGTGTTTAACATAATAGAGCTGTTCTTTTTAGTGAGCGTGTTTAACATAATAGAGCTGTTCTGTTTAGTGAGCGTGTTTAACATAATAGATATGCTCTGTTAGCTTTATACATGACAGCGTGTATGGTGTTTAATATAATTGGCAATCCCATTTTAAAAACATGATTTTTCACCGTCCCGTGTGTTTATCTGTTAACTGCTGCTGCACCGCGAAGGTATGTTTGTAAATGTACAATTCAACATGTGACATACATTAATCTCGTTAGGGAGAAGAGAGTTAAAGCTGAACCTACTAGATCGCAGTATTGTGAGGTGCAGGTGGTAACGATTTCTCTCGCTGTTATTTCTCTTCTGCAACTGTTGAGTCACATACCCATTTTTTTAGTTGGGTCGTTTTATGCGCGTCATTTTATAAGCAGTCTAGCATGTTACCATCACGCTAATGAGTAGGCCGTGTGCTCTAGCGTTTGGTTTCTTGTGGCACGGCGCTGTCCCGATGAGTACAGGTTCATTTCTGCTTCGGACCATCCATTGTTCTTTGTTTCTTTTCTGTTATTGATTGTCGGTGATTTTTTCTTTCAGAGTGCTGTCAACATACCTCTTCCTATGAAAGAATCCTTTGATTTCCTTCTTTTACTTTTTTTATGGGAAAGTGAAGCGGCACGGCGTACTACCGACCACATTACACCAAAAATCATGTGTCGAAGATCTGTAAAAATGATGGTCACTAACACCATATTCACTATACGCCACTTAGCGTGACCGTGCCCTTTACTACTGTTAGTTTGATACTCTATGTATGGACCAGCTCCCCCATTCTTTACTGCATTCTGTGCTGATCCATCTGTGTACACGCCAACCAATAAATCATGTGGGTATTCTTCATTAAATAAATGATTCGCTAATTTATCGCCTCGGGAGTTTCCCTTCATAATAACTTTAATTTATGATTATATGTCTCCTATCTCTCTCACCACCTATCTAGTAGTACAAGCGTTTTGTGTCTAAACTATGATTATATGTCTCCTATCTCTCTCACCATCTATCTAGTAGTACAAGCGTTTTGTGTCTAAACTATGATTATATGTCTCCTATCTCTTTCACCATCTATCTAGTAGTACAAGCGTTCTGTGTCTAAACTATGATTATATGTCTCCTATTTCTCTCACCATCTATCTAGTAGTACAAGCGTTTTGTGTCTAAACTATGATTATATGTCTCCTATCTCTATCTCTCTCACTATCTATCTAGTAGTACAAGCGCGTTGTGTCTAAACTATGATTATATGTCTCCTATCTCTCTCACCATCTGTCTGGTAGTACAAGCGTTCCGTGTCCAAACTATAATTATATGTCTCCTATCTCCTATCTCTCTCACCATCTATCTAGTAGTACAAGCGTTCTGTGCCTAAACTATGATTATATGTCTCCTATCTCTCTCACTATCTATCTAGTAGTACAAGCGTTCTGTGCCTAAACTATGATTATATGTGTCCTATCTCTATCTCTATCTCTCTCACCATCTATCTGGTAGTACAAGCGTTATGTGCCTAAACTATGATTATATGTCTCCTATCTCTCTCACCATCTATCTGGTAGTACAAGCGTTCTGTGCCTAAACTATGATTATATGTCTCCTATCTCTCTCACCATCTATCTGGTAGTACACGCGTTCCGTGTCCAAACTATGATTATATGTCTCCTATCTCTATCTCTCTCACCATCTATCTAGTAGTACAAGCGTTCTGTGCCTAAACTATGATTATATGTCTCCTATCTCTATCTCTCTCACCATCTATCAAGTAGTACACGCGTTCTGTGCCTAAACTATGATTATATGTCTCCTATCTCTCTCACCATCTGTCTGGTAGTACAGGCGTTCTGTGCCTAAACTATGATTATATGTCTCCTATCTCTCTCACCATCTATCTGGTAGTACACGCGTTCTGTGTCTAAACTATAATTATATGTCTCCTATCTCTCTCACCATTTGTCTAGTAGTACAAGCATTCTGTGTCTAAACTATGATTATCTGTCTCCTATCTCTCTCACCATTTGTCTAGTAGTACAAGCATTCTGTGTCTAAACTATGATTATCTGTCTCCTATCCCTCGCACCATTTGTCTAGTAATACACACGTTCTGTGTCTCAATTATTTCATTTAATGTTTCAGCCAGTAAATCAGAACTCATGTTGTGACCACACTTGGTTCAACGAACTGCTGCTGTGTTGATGTTCAAGTGAACGCCTCGCAAGTAGAAAGTACCTGGTTTGAATCAAATTTGCACCTGTCAGAGCCATTTATCATTGCTACTTTAGTTGATTTGATCATTATTAGTATCTTTACATGATGTTAAAATAAACATGCTTCTATTTTACGTTCAAAACGATTAGAAGAAGCTGTATTAATATTCGAAAACTTTTGTGACTAAAAGTGGAATAGTGGATCCCCCAAAACTCCCAGATCTGATAATTCTTTTATCTTTTTATACGAGCATTAAGTATTAAAATAGAATTCCTACAGAAGTATTTATCTTCGGTAAAAGTTTGATATTTTCTGTCTGTATCACAAATTGAAACCACTTTAGTTAAATATATATTTTAAGAATGAGTGGAATGTGTCTGGCTCATGATACCTTCATTCAAAATTATGAAGACTGGAACTAAAATGCCATTTTGAGGTGAAATCATATATCTGTGCTGTGCGCCGCTAAAGTGAACGCCCCACAAGCAGAGCGTAGTCGGTTTGAACATAATTTGGATTTAAAGTGACCCCTGACCTCAAGGTAGACCAGATCGGATTTACATTCTATCGGAATCCGATGACACAATGTAGGTCACGTTTTCAAGTTGAGCCCTTAATGGAAACAGTGTCAGTTAAATAAACAAACAAACAAATAAACAAACTAATATATCAACAAAAAAAACAAAGAAAAACACACTCAGAGTTTATAATTAGCTGCATTCCGTTCCAACAAAAAAGTCAAATTCCTATCATCTTCCTTAGCAGCATTTAATAAGCTTTCTTTATTCTGAGGGCCCTCGTCTGAGCCTCGGAGTTTGTGCACTGTTGGATGCTCGTATGGTGTTATCAGGAACACTATCGGAATGTTAATGGGCGTTGCTCAAGTCATGTGGCAATGGTCCAGATGCAAACATAATTATTATATGTATGATGTTTTTTTAAAAATCTTCTTGCTTCTGTCTTAGTCGACTGATCTCTCGAATTTCAGCATTTATGATCCGTCGACTTCCTGTAGGTGTCTCCATAATGGCCTGATGGTGATCACTTTATCAAATCAATGGGCTGTAGTGGAGTAAACGTGAACAATTACATAAAATTAGCTAAATTCTTTCTTTCTTTATTCTTCATTTCCCAACCTACCTACCTACCCCATCTCCTTCCTCCCTTCCTCCCTCCCTCCCTCCCTCCCTCCCTCCCTCCCTCCCTCCCTCCCTCCCTCCCTCCCTCCCTCCCTCCCTTCCTTCCTTCCTTCCTTCCTTCCTTCCTTCCTTCCTTCCTTCCTTCCTTCCTTCCTTCCTTCCTTCCTTCCTTCCTTCCTTCCTTCCTTCCTTCCTTCCTTCCTTCCTTCCTTCCTCCCTCCTTTCTTTCTTCCTTCCTTCCTTCCTTCCTTCCTTCCTTCTTTACCTCCTCCCTTCCTCCCTCACTATTTTCCTTTTTTCTCTCCCTCCCTCCCTCCATCTCTCCTTTCCTTCCTTTTGGTAGTATACATCTAAAAACCATGAAACCTGTCATCTATTTCAATTTCTTTTCTTCCTACTCCCTTCTGCGCCCCCCCCCGGCCCCCTCCAAAAAAGATAAAAGAAATTAATTAACGAAATGTTACATTACATTTCAAACTAATCACTAGAAAGAAAAAGATAAAGCAAAAAGGACTCTTTTAAAAAAAAAACTATAATAAAAGAATTCCCTAATCCCCTGACAGAGGAAGTCTAAAAATTGGAAAAAATAAAAAGAAACAAAATTGGTATTGTACAAAATATGTTTTGTGACAATCGATGGTAGCAGCAACATAGGGCTGGATATACAAATTGGAGGTGATAAATAGTGACAGCTGTGCACTTCGGAAGTTGAGGGAATTCATCAAAGTAGAACATTAACAAACGCAGTTTCCCATGAACGAGTCATGTGAATAAAGAACTAACCATGAATCAGCCCATAATGGAATAAAGTAACCAATAAAAAAAAAAAACAACGGGCTAACCAGTACATGCGATCTCAACAAACAAACAACGACCCAACCAACCACCCAAAACAAACAACGAACCAACCAAACCAAGAACCAACAAATATCCAACCAACCAATCAAGCAACCGGGAGCCGCGATAGCGCAGTGGTTAGTGAACTGGACTACAAAGGACAATAGGTAGGGTTTGTTCCCAACCGACGACTCTGGTTCACCCAGCCTTTAATGGGTACCGGATTTTTTCTGTGAAAGTAAAACGGCACGGGCGTAATACTGACCACATTACCAAAAAATCATGTGCTGAAGATCTGTAAAATGTATGGTCACTAACACCAAATTCCCTATACGCCACTTGGCGTGACGGTGGTACTTTACTTTTTTTTTACAATCAAGCAACCACCCAACCATCTAAACAAACAACCAACCAACCATCTAAACAAACAACCAACCAACCATCTAAACAAACAGTCAACCAACCATCTAAACAAACAACCAACCAACCATCTAAACAAACAACCAACCATCTAAACAAACAACCAACCAACCATCTAAACAAACAACCAACCAACCATCTAAACAAACAACCAACCAACCATCTAAACAAACAACCAACCAACCATCTAAACAAACAACCAACCAACCATCTAAACAAACAACCAACCAACCATCTAAACAAACATTCAACCAACCATCTAAACAAACAATCACAACCAACCATCTAAACAAACAAGCAACCAACCATCTAAACAAACAATCAACCAACCATCTAAACAAACAGTCAACCAACCATCTAAACAAACAACCAACCAACCATCTAAACAAACAACCAACCAACCATCTAAACAAACATTCAACCAACCATCTAAACAAACAATCAACAACAACCATCTAAACAAATAATCAACCAACCATCTAAACAAACAATCAACCAACCATCTAAACAAACAATCAACCAACCATCTAAACAAACACACAACCAACCAACCATCTAAACAAACAATCAACCAACCATATAAACAAACAATCAACCAACCATCTAAACAAACAATCTCAACCAACCATCTAAACAAACAATCAACCAACCATCTAAACAAACAATCAATTAACCATCTAAACAAACAAACAACCAAACATCTAAACAAACAATCAACCAACCATCTAAACAAACAACCAACCAACCATCTCAACAAACAACCAACCAACCATCTAAACAAACAATCTCAACCAACCATCTGAACAAAGAACCAACCAACCATCTAAACAAACAACCAACCAACCATCTAAACAAACAACCAACCAACCATCTAAACAAACAATCTCAACCAACCATCTAAACAAACAACCAACCAACCATATTAACAAATATTCAACCAACCATCTAAACAAACAGCCAACCTCCCATCTAAACAAACAATCTCAACCAACCATCTAAACAAACAATCAACCAACCATCTAAACAAACAATCAACCAACCATCTAAACATACAAGCAACCAACCATCTCAACAAACAACCAACCAACCATCTAAACAAACAACCAACCAACCATCTAAACAAACAATCAACCAACCATCTAAACAAACAACCAACCATCCATCTAAACAAACAATCTCAACCAACCATCTAAACAAACAACCAACCAACCATCTAAACAGACAATCAACCAACCATCTAAACAAACAACCAACAAACCATCTAAACAAACAATCAACCAACCATCTAAACAAACAACCAACCAAACATCTAAACAAACAACCAACCAACCATCTAAACAAACAACCAACCAACCATCTAAACAAACAACCAACCAACCATCTAAACAAACAAACAACCAACCACCTAAACAAACAAGCAACCAACCATCTCAACAAACAACCAACCAACCATCTAAACAAACAACCAACCAACCATCTAAACAAACAACCAACCAACCATCTAAACAAGCAATCTCAACCAACCATCTAAATAAACAAGCAACCAACCATCTAAAGAAACAATCTCAACCAATCATCTAAACAAACAACCAACCAACCATCTAAACAAACAACCAACCAACCATCTAAACAAACAACCGACCAACCATCTAAACAAACAACCAACCAACCATCTAAACAAACAATCTCAACCAACCATCTAAACAAACAAACAACCAACCATCTAAACAAACAAACAACCAACCATCTAAACAAACAACCAACCAACCATCTAAACAAACAAGTAACCAACCATCTCAACAAACAACCAACCAACCATCTAAACAAACAACCAACCAACCATCTAAACAAACAACCAACCAACCATCTAAACAAACAACCAACCATCTAAATAAACAATCAACCAACCATCTAAACACACAACCAACCAACCATCTAAACAAACAACCAACCAACCATCTAAACAAACAATCAACCAACCATCTAAACACACAACCAACTAGACAACAAACCAACCGCCCAATCAACCAACGAAACAACGAATGAACCAACCTAACTAACCTACAACAACGAACAAAACAGAAACTAACTGACCACAAGAAAAAAACGAACTACCCAACCCCCAACTAACCAGCAAACAACAAATCGAGCAACTAACAAACCAAACAAAACAAACCGAGCAACCAACTAACTAACCAGACAAAAACCAACAAAAAAAACTAATCAACATTTAACCAACCAACAAACCATAAACAAACCAACAAGCAATCATTCAATCAATCAACTAACAAAACAACCAGTCAAACAATCAACCAACTAACCAATCAATCAACTAATCTAAAATACAAATAACTAAATTATGACAACCTACCAATGACTCATTAATTAACCAATCTATCAACCTATCAACCAATTTCCCAACCAGCCATTAACAGCTAACCAACCATCCAACCAACAATAAACCTACCAATCAACTAACCTAAGACCATGTCTTTTTCTTTGTTGTTACCATTACCTCTGTCTTTTTCCTATTAAGGCTGAGTCCTTTATTTTTGCTTTCTTTCACTATAATGTCCAACATTTCTTGTTAACTCATTTTCACTCTTAGCGATTAAGACTGTATCATAAGCATACCTTAGATTATTTATATTATGACCTCCAATTATTATACCAGACATGCCCCTTATGGATCTTAAAATAATCTCACTATAAATATTTTTAAAATCTGGTGACAGCACACAACCTTGTCTAACACTGTTTTATTTCTTGAAACATTCCCAATTGGTTTCCAGTTCTTATGGCCGCTGTTTGTTGCCAGTACATATTCTTTATTTTTCTTAGATCTTTGCTGTCTATGTTTTCTAAAATTTGGATTATTTCTTGGTGCTTTACTTTGTCAAATGCTTTGGCATAATCTATGAAACATAGGTATAGAAAACCATAGACCAACTAACTCATTAACTAACCAACCGCAACTACAATTAACCATCTAAGCAACTTACCTCAACCGTCGGCAGACCCAACTACCAAACGATTGGCCTAGTGAAAAGATGAATGACTGACTAACTAAACTAAACACTGAATGACTGACTAACCAAACTAAACACTGAATGACTGACTAACCAAACTAAACACTGAATGACTGACTAACCAAACTAACACTGAATGACTGACTAACCAAACTAAACACTGAATGACTGACTAACCAAACTAAACACTGAATGACTGACTAACCAAACTAAACACTGAATGACTGACTAACCAAACTAAACACTGAATGACTGACTAACCAAACTAAACACTGAATGATTGACCAACCAAACTAAACACTGAATGACTGACTAACCAAACTAAACACTGAATGACTGACTAACCAAACTAAACACTGAATGACTGACTAACCAAACTAAACACTGAATGATTGACCAACCAAACTAAACACTGAATGACTGACTAACCAAACTAAACACTGAATGACTGACTAACCAAACTAAACACTGAATGACTGACTAACCAAACTAAACACTGAGTGACTGACTAACCAAACTAAACACTGAATGACTGACTAACCAAACTAAACACTGGATGACTGACTAACCAAACTAAACACTGAATGGTTGACATCATGAAATAAAAGACTGAACGAAAGATTAAAATTAATGCGCAGTCATGTTGAGCCAGCGATTATATTCAATGCAGACGCACAATACAAGGAATCTATCTATCTATCTATTGACCTTTCGAGCCGTAACCGGCCCATAGGGCGTAGACCAAGATACACCTTCGCCTATATGAATTTTTGTTCTAGCAGTTTTCTTTTAAAGATATTTTATCAAATCTCGCCATCTGTCTCTGTTCTGTGCAAGCAGTTCTATCTCATTGAGGGAGCCGATTCCTGCTGCTCTTGCCTCTCTCATCAATGTTCTTCTCAGTGTCTCCCTGGGTCTTCCTCTTTTCTTTTACCTGTTGTTTCCCATATGAGGGCTTGCTTTGCTATTCGATTATTATCTCTTCTCATCACATGTCCAACGTATGACCATCGTCTTTTCTTATTACTGAAGATATTAGTGGTTGATTGGCGATTTCTCTAATTTCCTCGTTTGTTTTGAATTCGTTCCATTCTATACCAAGTATTTTCCTTAGACATTTATTTTCGAATGCGTTCAACTTTGTTTCTATATCTCTTGTTGTTTTCCAGCTTTCACACGCATACGTAAGGGTTGATAGTACATTTGATTTGAATAGCCTAAGTTTTGTGTTTGTGCTAATGAGTTTTGATTTCCACAACTTTTCAAGGCTTCTGAAAGACATTGCTGCTTTAGCCAGTCTGATTCTAATTTCTTTGCTCGTATCCCCTTCTCGATCAATGTGACTTCCAAGATAGATAAAGTGCTCGATCTCTTCTACTGGTTTGTTTTCCATGTATATTTTGTCACTTGTTGGAATTAAACTTTTCATGACTTTAGTCTTTTCATGATTGACCTCAAGCCCAATTTTGCTGGCTATTGATGATAGTTCATTTGTGTTTTCCTGCATCGTTTTTATCTGACTGCTGATGAGAACTATGTCATCAGCAAAGTCGAGGTCCTCCAAATGGTCTCCTTGTATCCATTCGATGCCTTTATTACCAGTGCAGCATTTCTTCATTATGAAGTCCATAACAATTCCAAATAACAAGGGCGATAAAATACATCCTTGTTTAACCCCAGTTTCTATTGGGAAACATTCGCTCAGTCCTTCCTCTGTTCGAACTGCACATGTGTAACCATCATACATGTCTTTGATAATATTTATGATTTTTGATGGTAAGCCATATTGCTTCAGAATTTTCCACAAAGAATCTCTATGAATACTATCAAATGCTTTTTTGAAGTCGATGAAGTTAAGTACAAAAGGTTTTTGCTTTTCAATGTGTTCCTCCAATATAAGTCGTAGAGTGAAAATGTGGTCAAGACAGCTTCTCCCTTTTCTCATACTCAAGTCATACAAGGAATGGGAATGTTTAATTAGCGTCTCCGCCAGTCTCCGCTGTTACATAAATAATATGTTGCTTCAGACAATGGACGAAAACCAACTGTAAGCCGAAACGCCTTTGTGTTGTATCGTTCCCCTGTGTAAGGTTATCGCAATGCGCAATACCAGGACATTCATCTGTTCGGAGTCGTAAGACTACACAGACGCTTGTATGCTAAGTTTCTGGATAAGTATGATAAGTAATGTGAAGGCAGGATCTATACGCATGCAGTGGGGTTGAGTCATTGCAGAAGTCAACAATACGTGAGGTCACACTTGTCTCAGTCCCTGGGCATTCGGGACTGATTAGTACCTGGTGGGCAGGTTAGTTGTGCTGTCGTCGTGGATGCTCAACCAATGGATTGGGCGGACTACATTAGTGCGCTCCGAGATGCAGGAAGGGCACAGGACTTCGAAAAAATGAGTCCACGTCACTCCATCAGATGACTGGGGGAGGGGGGGGGAAGGAGAGAGTTAAATTTAGGTGACATCCACAAACGAGAGGCTCAGTGGAAGCAAAAAGAGGGCTTATCCAACACTGAGCTGGAGTCGTCTGTCGCTGGACGCTCGGAACATACTGAGGAAGGGATCTGAGCATCTTTCGGTATGTTACCAGTGCAATGATAATACCCCACAAATAGCTCAGTAACTCAATGCTGATACCCGCATATAACTCAATAATTCATTGATGATAACCAAGAAATAACTCAATAAATCAATGCTGATATAACAAATAATAATGATTAATAATAACTCAATAATGATAACCCACAAATAATTCAAAAACTCAATGATGATAATCCACAAATAACAAAGTACACTGTGTACACCTCGTTCCAATGTCTGTTGTGTACACTCCGTCCAGTCCTGACAAAGACCACCATGTACACATAATTTACGTACACACACACATGCGTCACAGGTCCATCAATGAACTATCTTTATGGCATTTCCCGATTTTGTGGTCTCCGGGGGGGGGGGGGGGCGGGGGGGGGGGAACTTACAGGACCGTAGAATAAAGGTCGGTTCTTGAGTGCGGTCGCCGCGAGGTGTTTGCGTCTGAATTCTTATAATAGAAAGGACTTTTGACCCTTTTGGATTCGAACCCAAATACTCCACCAACAATCTATACATGCATCCAATAATAGTAAATCATCATCAAGTATCAAGCCTGCTGGCGTAGGTGATCATGTCTCTCAACAACTTTCGATCTCGACAGTTATTTATCATTTCTGTTGTTGACCTTCTGCCAAGCCATTCTCTTAAGCTGTCTGGTATCTTGTCTCTTTGCTTCCCTCTATCTCTTCATCCCTCAATTTCCCCAGTTGTTACAATATATTCCAGCTGTTCCCTTCCAGCAGTAGTAAATAAATAATAGTAGTCAAGCTTTTCAGCCGGAACAGCTCAAAACGCACTTCATGAAACTTTTAGGACTTTACTAGTCCTAAGATGCATATTTCATAAAGTGAAACAAAAACGAATGAAGAGCCCCGTCACGCCATGTGTCGTATAGGGAATATGGCGCCAGTGTCCATATTTTAAATAAACTTTCGGCATTTGATTTTTGCTATAAAGTGGTCAGTATTATGCCCGTACCGTTTTACTTTCCCAGGAAAAAATCCCTACCAATTAAAGGCTGGGTGAACCCGGAAGCCGTTGATGAGGATCGAACCCAACCTCTTGTCTTTAGCAGTCCATATATTAAATAAACATAAAATGTGTTAAGTAGTCGAAGCTAAGGAGAGATGAAACAAACAACAGAATGAGAAACCACATGTTCACCAAAACAGTACACGGGGCTGAGGAGGACAGTGTGGCCCACACTCATTTCCCAGGAAGAGAGACTGCACGGGGCAACCCAATCACTTAAACAAATAGCTGCCTTTATCAAAGAATCCGGAATCCTTGGCTGAATGACACCAGGATCTCAGAACAAGAAGAGAAGACAAACTACGACGTTTCAGCAAAATCCTTCATCGGGTACAATAAACGAATATAAATTAAAAAAAAAACACACACATAAAAGGCAAGAACTATCTATCTCAAAAGGATCATGTGAAGGAATGACCGTAAAGCGGAAGGGAATATAACAACTATCTTTACGACACATAGTACCATTGCTGGCGTATGTCGGGGGGCACCGATAGAACCGGAGGGATAAAGGCCGCTTGGTCAAGCAGTCGCCACGACGTGCGCGACTCAGGATTTTTATTTCACCCCCGATAGAAAAAAATCCTTTCTGTCTACCGCGGGCTTGGAGCACAGTACGTCGGCTTTTCAGGCAGCGGAACTGTGGTTTTAGCCGCACACAAAAGACTATTTGCGCTCGTCCCTTCCTCTTCTGTTCAATTGGACTCACCACGAATCAGCCACTTTGCATATGCCTTTTGAGATATATGTACTTTGCCTTTTGTGTGTGCTATTGCAGTTATATGAACAGTAGACAAACAAATGAAAAGACGATTAGAGGCCATAGAGATGGGATTTCTCAGAAGAATGTTGAAAGTTCTCTAGACAGCTAGAAAGACCAATGAGGAAATTCTCAAATAGGCCAACACAAAAAGGGAGCTCTTAAAAGACATCAGAAAGAAACAATCGATTTTCTTGGACATATCCATCATGAGGAGAGGAAAGTAAGAATATTTGATTGCAACTGACAAAACACAGGGAAAGAGAGATCGCGGACGACAAAGAGAGAAGACGCTAGATAGCTTGGTGTCATGGCATGGGAAACGGTCAACAACAGAACTGATACGATGAACCGTGGATAGAAGATTGTGGAAGGACATGATCGACTGCGGCAACCGGTATGGTACATGATGATGATGACTATAAATGGAGGTTATACCCTGCACACACACACACACACGCGCGCACACACACACACACACACACACGCGCGCACACACACTCACTCCCCCCCCCCCCCTGAACAGCAGGGAAACACTGCTACGGGAAGCCTTTACTTTTTATAATCCAGACTTGCGGAAGAAATTAGTTCCACAAAAATATTTTGTTCCATTTGTGTCGCGGAATGTAGCCTTAACGCGGAGAGAGCGTAGAAATACTACAAGGTGACACGAGCGTCCCTGTTTATAAAACTTGAGTGTCTAGCACAAACTTCGACCACAAAACCCTGCACTACCTTGAAGGACTAGATTCTAGTTAGAATCGAAGGTTATGGGAGTACACCCAGAGTAAACATCCGGAGGGAGGGACTCTAAGGCAGTAGACGACGTCAACCGACTTTCTGGAATCCCCTGCACCTTCTTTCAATTCCGAATGAATGGACTTTGTCCCTCCTTCGGATATCCTTGAAACGAAGTCGAGGGGTGGGGGGGGGGAGGGCATAGTGTGACTGTGTAAAGCACTATCTCCATATTCCGTGCCCAGGCAGAGTAGGCAAAGTGAAATGAGGAAGAAAGCGTCAATGTTTAAGCAACGAGAGAAGCTGTTCGACAAAAACAAAACCCCCCCAAAATACACAATAGCCTTCACTAGACCGTCTGACAAGACGAAAAGTGCCATATATATATCTAGTACACCAAATAAAACAGGGTGTTAGGCAAGATTGTGTGCTGTCATTAGATTTGTTAAATATGTATCATCATCATCATGTGGCATACCGGTTGGCGTGGGAAATCATGTCCTTCAACAATCTTCTATCTACAGTGCATCGTATCACTTCTCTTGTTGACTGTTTTCCATGCCATGACACCAAGCTATCCAGTATTTTCTCTCTTTGTCGTCCCCGATCTCTCTTTCCTTTTATTTTGCCAGTTGTGACCAACTATTCCAATTTTCCTCTTCTCATGATGTGCCCGAACAATGTTGATTGTTTCTTTCTGATGTTTCTTAAGAGCTCCCTTTTTGTGGTGGCCTCTTTGAGAACTTCCTCATTGGTCTTTTTAGCTGTCCAGGGAACTTTTAACATTCTTCTGAGAAATCCCATCTCTGTGGCCTCTAATCGTCTTTTCATTTGTTTGTCTACTGTCCATGACTCGCTTCCATAGGTCAGAATTGGTTCTATATAGCACTGATGAACTCTCTTTATCATTTCTATTGACATAGATTTGTTGCATAAGATATTTTTCATTTTCTGAAATGCTATTTGGCCATAGCTATTCTGCTTTTTATTTCTGTGGTGCATCTTCCATCCGATGTTATTATTGTGCCCAAGTATTTGACGCGTTGCACTTGTTTCAGATTTGTCTCGTTTATTTTTATGCTGCATGTTGGTGGTAATTGTTTCTTCGATATGACCATTACTTCTGTTTTCTTACTATTCAGACTGATACCTTTCTGGTTGCTTTCTTTTACTATTATGTCTATCATTTCTTGTAGTTCATTCTCTGTCTCTGCTATTAAGACTGTGTCATCCGCATATCGCAAATTATTTATGTTGTGACCGTTGACTTCAATTCCTTTTTTCTCTACTATTGATCTCATAATATGTTCGCTGTAAAGCGAAAACAAATCCGGCGACAGAACACAGCCTTGTCTGACTCCTTGAAATATGTATAGTGAGATTATTTTAAGATCCATAAAGTGGCATGCCTGGAATAACAACAACTGGAGGTCATTAAATAAATAATCTAAGGTATGCTGATGATACAGTCTTAATCGCTAAGAGTGAAAATAAGTTACAAGAAATGTTGGACATTATAGTGAAGGAAAGCAAAAATAAAGGACTCAGCCTTAATAGCAAAAAGACAGAAGTAATAGTAGCAACAAAGAAAAAGATATCACTTCAGTGCAAAGTAAAAACAAGTGGAACAATATTAAAACAGGTAAATGAATTTAAATATCCGGGAACAATGTTAACTTCAGCTGATAGATGAAAAACAAAGGTGAGATGCAGAATGGCTCAAGCAAAAGCAACTTTGCGGAAAATGAGGATGATACTGAGCAATCGATTTTTGACAATAAAAACAAGAAAGAGCGTTCTAAACTGTTATGTAGAGCCAGTCTTAATATGTGGATGTGAATCATGGACAATAGGACAACATATAAGAAAATCATTGGAGGCTGTAGAAATGTGATTTTACAGAAGAATGTTGAGAATACCATGGACAGCTAAGAAGTGTAATGAAAACGTTCCGAAACAGGTCAAAGCCAAAAGAGAGATAATATCCAATATTAGAACGGAACAATAATTTTGTGGCCATGTAATCAGAAGGGAGCAGTTGGAATATACTGTAACAACTGGAAACATTTAGGGACGAAGAGATAGGGACAAGGGAAGGAAAGTGAAAAGATACCAGACAGCTTAAAAGAATGGCTTGGCAGAAGGTCAGCAACAGACAAGACATGACCACTTACGCCAGCAGGCATGGTACTTGGTGATGATGTAGCACTCTGTGCCGCGGAATAATGGACTATATATATATCTCGATAACAAACGATGAGGACATTTTAGATATGACGAATGAGTGTGTATTTGGAATCTGGTAGAGAGATGAAGTGATTAAAAGCGCTAGATCGTTCTGGAGTTCCATGCGTGTTCTCACCTCTGGCAGGGTCGTTTAAGATGTTTGGGCTGCATTTTCCTAAAGCAGAAAAAATTAACATTAAATGTGATTAAACAGCTGAACTTATAGAATGACCATGCAACCTCAACATCTCAGCAGAGGCGAACGGTGAGTTGGAAACTTGAGGAAGCCAGATCGTGACCGAATTTTTAGATTGTCCTTGAATCTGATAATTCGCGACATAAACAATGTCTGCAGTTTCGTGCTGTGTAATAAAGTTCCTTTAATTATTGCCACAAATTAATATAATTATAACTGCATCAAAATGTCTTACCTATTTCTATTATACGTTATGACAAAAGCATGGTTTTGCTGTTAATTAAATTCTATTAAAGTGTTCAGGTTTTTAAAAAAAATGTATATAAAGCCACAACGCAGTGATTCTTGCAGCCGGCACATCATGTATTCTCCTCTCCATCGGTACTACTTTTAATGTTTAAATGAAAAGATATAACGTTTTCTGATTTGTCGTTCTTTTGTTGCCATGGAAACAAGGAGATAAATGTTGAAATAGCCTACCTAGTTCTCATACACATTGCTAGGTCGATATATACCGCTGTACGGTTGTAGTAGGTTTGCCCTCAATAGACATTAAATCATATTTATTAGTAACAGCTTAAGTTATTTGAACTAGATCATGGCTACACTAGAGAATACGGTAGCTGGTTGTACACTGACATTTAACTCATTGAGCTGGAGTGTGATTGTGTTGTGTATTCTGATAAAACATTAGAGGAGTCGTAGCCTCCGTTGCCTCTACTGAGTGTCCGCCGCTGCGTTTCAGGTAAGCCCTTAGATACAAGGCACTGAATAACGAATACATGAGTACCTAGCTTCTTCAATTCATAGCGATCTTGGTCGATATAGAATGAAAGTCCTAAATGACATGGGCGTGCCCAAAGGATGAAGATTGATCAGGAACTATGTGCCTCGTGGTGTTCCTAATGCAAGATGGATTGATTCTCAAAGTCATTCTATAAAGTGTCCCTGAAAATGAAGCAAAGGATAATCCTTCCTTCGATGCGAAAACTGATGCAAACATGACAATGAGTAGGTAGACATGAACGTGACCACGTGTGAGAAGAGTTTTTCCAAGGTAGGCCCAGGGGGTGCACCCCGGAGCCTTGTCTCCGAAAAAAATCCGCCACTTCTATGGATCAACCCCGGACCCTTCTTATCAGAAAATGAGAGTACTAGCCACTCAACCACTGTGGCTCCAAATAACCATCGCGCTACAGGTAATTTCCTCATTCATTGCACAGCTGTTTGTCACTGATACTTTAGTTGATTTACTAACTTGTATCTATCCAGGAAGATAAAATACACACACTTCATCCATTATACCTTCAATGTGATTAGAAGAAGCTGTCACTTAAAATTTATACACGTTTGTAGTTAAAGAGTGATTACTGCATTCCCCCAAACTCTCAGATTTACAAATATGTGTTTTTTTGTTGTGATCTATTAAAACAATATTCATAAGTAAGTATTATCTTGAACTAAAACGTATACTTTTCCTGTCTGGTGTTGCAAATGAAATCTGCTTCCGTGAAATATAAACTGAAAATAGTTATTGAGTTGTTGTTAATGACTTATTGGATTTCCTGTCAATGTGGCGTATGGGCGGCAGGAATCATTGAGACTCAGTGTGAAAAGTGTTCCTTTTTGCAGTTTCCTCATATTCCAAGTCTGGCTTTATGCCGGAGCTACTGAGTTTAGTGCTCTGTGCACACCGTGACTTGTGTTTTTCATTCTGATTGTTTTTTGATATTCCGATTGTTTACGATGAATGATGATATCGTATGACGAATTACAGTTCAGCTTTGTTCACTTTCGGTGTTGCTTGCCCTTATGATTTTTGGCGTGTGCTGTAGCTGGTATGATGGGGACTGCAGCTGCCTTTCGTTGTTTGGTTCTTTCAATGAGATAAGTTTTATTTCTGATGATTCCACTGTCACGGACGGTGAGCAATTGTGGATTTTAATTCGTTTGCAGTGATACCGGGACCTTCGACTTACCATAATCATAACCATAATGGCTTATTGTTGAATTTTGTTTAGTTCTGATTGAGTTATTTGTGGGTTATCATCATTACACTCCGAACATGTCAATAGTTGCTCACATCCGTTCCTGAATATTTCCAGCGACTGACGACTCCAGCTCTACGTTTTTGACAAGTCCTCTTATGCGTCCACAAAGTCTCTTGTTTGTGGCCGTCCTAGTTTTAAAAATGAGTGGAATGCACTAGTAAAAGTAAAGTAAAGTACCCCAGTCACGCCATTGACGTATAGGGAATATGGTGTAAGTGACCATAAATTTTACAGACCTTCGGCACATGATTTTTGGGGTAATGTGGTCGGTATTACGCCCGAGCCGCTTTACTTTCCCAGAAAAAAATCCGGTACCCATTAAAGGTTGGGTGAACCGGAAGCCGTCGGTTGGGATCAAACCCTACCTCTTGTCCTTTGTAGTCCAGTTCACTAACCACTGAGGGAATGCACTAGGCTTAGAACATATTCATCCATAATTTTCAAGATTATAACCAAAATACCACTTTGATATGAAAAAAACGCCCGTGTTTGAGATACAATTTTTGCCTCAAATATTGCGCACTTCACGTGTAATTACATATTTACCATCTGAAATTCACATCGTTTCCAGGTAATTCGATTCATTCACATGACGTCATGGAACTGGTATTTCTCCATATAGACGTTCTTAATACTGTCACCCATCCCCTGATATTTTGAGAACCTTTCAGATTCCCATTGATGATCTAACACCCACACGTCCTCCCTCTTTTGTTCGCAGGCTGCATTGATCTGTCTTACAACAGGCCCATTCTGGCGTCCAACCTTACACGCATCACAACACACATCAGAACAGATACATTTGTGTTCTTTTCATCCTTCAGATATTCTATTTGCTACATAATTTCATTGTTTAATTAGTATATATTTATATGTACGTGTTTTGTACATTGATCCATAGAAGGTCTGTTGAGCCGTAGCCGCGTTTTGATTTGATACCTACGTAAAGCTGTTACAATTGTTATCTAAGTATTATTTTGTCAGCCTTATCGCCTGTTTTACATTAGACTGGGATTATTATACCTTTATCAACACTGTTTATCTCACTGACTGACTGACTGACTGACTGACTGACTCACTCACTTACTCTCTCACTCACTCACTCACTCACTCTCTCACTCACTCACTCACTCACTCACTCACTCACTCACTCACTCACTCACTCACTCACTCACTCACTCACTCACTCACTCACTCACTCACTCATTCACTCACTCACTCACTCTATTTTGTTTACTCACTCCATAACGCATTCGCTCACCCTCTCATTTATTTATTCACGTATTAATTCTCCCACTTACTTACTCGCTCACTCATTAACCCATTCGCTGGCTAGGTATTTCTAATGCACTGTCGCATTATAACGCCACCTTTGGTTTATGTACTCAGATACACAAAACATCAATAACGTTCAACGTTGTTGCCTCACATTTGGTGCATGTACTCAGATACAAAAGACCATTACTAAGTGTCTACACTGTTGCCTCACCTTTGGTTTATGTACTCAGATACAAAAGACCATCACTAACGCTCAACACTGTTGCCTCTCCTTTGGTGCATGTATTCAGATACAAAAGACCATCACTAACGCTCAACACTGTTGCCTCTCCTTTGGTGCATGTATTCAGATACAAAAGACCATCAATAACGTTCAACACTGTTGCCTCTCCTTTGGTTTATGTACTCAGATACCAAGACCACCACTAGCGTACAGCACTGTTGCCCCACCTTTGGTTTATGTACTCAGATACAAAAAACATCAATAACGT
>JAVIAB010000047.1:15248606-15341106 GCA_032433765.1 Megaustenia siamemsis | reverse complement strand
CCTCCCAATACCCCACTTGTTGTGGTCATGCTTCAGAACACCAGCCATGCAAGCCTAGTTGCGACAACTACTAATTACAACAGATAAACCTGAGATAAGGAGCGTTTTCTCAGAAATCATATTTCTGCTTCCTGGAAATACTATGGAAACGCCACTTCATGACCCAGTTCCATAAATCAATATTGGGTAAAAGGTTGCCTTCCTGGTTTCTAAAGCCAGAAACTGATTTCCTGGAAATGTTATTACATTTCCTAGAAGCTAGTTTTAGCTGGAGGGTAGCGCAATGGGTAAAGTAGGGACAATCGAAACTAAGGCAGAAATGGATTTTCTCGGAAGAACTATTTCATGAAATTTTAAAAATCGCTGAAATCCCACGCGTACTCATACATGCTCTCTCCCTCTCTCTCTCTCTCTCTCTCTCTCTTTCTCTCTCTATCTTACTCTCATACATTCTTTAACGTTCACACTCACTCACTCTCTGTTACATACACTATCTTTTGTATGCACTCTCTCACACATACACACGCATCTCTCTCACACTCTCTCACATACTCTCTCTCTCTTTCTCTCTCTCTCTCATACATTCTTTAACGTTCACACACACTCACTCTCTTTTACATGCACTCTCACACACTCTCTGTAACTCACACATACATCTCTCTCACACCCTCTTTCTTAAAAACACACACTCTCTCCCACTCTCTATCTTACACACAGTTCATTTTAACCTCGCATATAACATGTTGTGATTTGTCATGATTAGAAAAGAGAGATCGTGGACGACAAAGAGAGAAAACACTGGATAGCTTGGTGTCATGGCATGGAAAACAGTCAACAACAGAACTGATACGATGTACTGTAGATAGAAGATTGTGGAGGGACATGATCACCTACGCCAACCAGCCTGGCACATGATGATGATAAAACATGTACACGGTGTTAAACATCGCAACCAGTTAATTAAACATTTTATATTGCTTCAACTTATTCTTCTCTTTCTTTTCCTTTTTCTTCCTACCCTTCCTATTCATTCACTATCATTCTTCCTTTTATCTTCCTCTTTTTTCTTCTATGTCAACTTCTTATTTTGTCTTTTTAATCTTCATCTTCTTGTACTTCTTCGCTTCCTCCTTCTTCTTCATCTCCTTGTCCTCATTTTGTTTGTCCCTCTTCTCTTTCTTTTTCATCTTCTTCTCCCGTCCCTCTTCTACCTTTTTCCTTCTTTTACTTCCTCTTCATAATTTTCTTCTTCTTCACGTCCCAATCTTCATATCTCCCTTCTTCTTCATTCTTTTCCTCTTTTTTCTTCTCATTGTCTCTAGTTTAGTTCCTATCACGCTTCTCCTTCGTAATCTTCTTCAACTTCTTTTTCTCCGTACCTTCACTTCTTTATTAGTTATGACGCTACTTCCTGATATCTGACTATAGATTTCAGCGCATCGATATAGAACACTGTATAAATTAGCCTATACCACGTTTAGTGACAGCCAATCTGAAGTGATCTCATAATTTTACTACGGATTTTTCTCTCTACGATCAGGACTCAATCAGAGTAGGATTCCAGACTCTCACATGAAGTCAGCTGTCAGGTTAAGTGTGTTGATCGCCCCCACAGATAGAACATCCCAATTAGAGTACTAAGGATTTTAAAATAAAGATGAATCTTAATCTAAATCGATGGAAATTGTTACTATAAAAACTCGCCAATAAAACATTTTATCTTATTTTCCTTACCCCTTGTTGAGTTATTCCAGTCTCGTATGATTACATAAATGTGAAGATTCTTATGGAGTCAAAGTAATTAACGACTTTAAACCGTGTGATTTCTGGTGGATTAGACCCAAATATTGAGGAAAAGAGACCCACCATTAAATGAGCTTTGTGCAATCAGCGATCCATGAGATTTATCTTCCGTCATGATCGACGAACAACAGAGTTTGTCAAGACCCTACTCCATCCCCCAGTAGTACTCCTGAAACTAGACCAACTTCTTTAGCCAAGAAAATTGGAATAAAAAAGGAAGGCAACTTGATACTCAAAACGTTGTACTGAAGTCGGATGTTGTTTGAGATGCAAACCACAACACGACGCATCTACGCATCTACGCATCTACGCATAATTAACGTCTTTTATGAGAGGACAATTCAGAGGAGTAGTCATCGAGTGAACATAGAAAGAAAGAAAGAAAGAAAGAAGGAAAGAAAGAGAGAAAAGAAAGAAAGAAAGAAAGAAATAAAGAAAGAAAGAAAGAAAAAGAAAGTAAGTAACATAAAAAAAGACAGAAAGAAAGAAAGAAACATAAGAAAGAAAAAAAATATTAAAAGAAAGAAAGAAAAAGACAGAAAGAAAGAAAGAAAGAAATAGAGAAGGAACCCACAATTTGATAATAATTATTCATATCGTCACGATATCAAGATACCTATGAAGTCGGAGAATATCTGCCTGCATGGCGAGGGGCATCAGAGCCCACGGCCGTCGGTTTCATTGAACAATATGAAAAAGTGATATTCAGGCCAAATTCAACCCGCGGGCCTTCGTTAGAGATTTAACACCAGCGTCAAGAAAGTATATCTAGAAATGGATATGAACACGATACTTTTCCAGTGGTATACTCTACATAATGAGGAAGATGCTATGCTATCCATTTTTGACAATAGAAACAAGAAAAAGAGTCCTTAAATGTTATGTACAGCCAGTCTTAACATATGGATGTGAATCATGGACAATAGGACAGCAGACAAGAAAATAACTGGAGTCTGTAGATACGTGGTTTTACAGAAGAATGTTGAGAATACCATGGACAGCTCAGATGAGTAATGAAAACGTTCTGAAAGAAGCCAAAGCAAAGAGAGAGCTAATTTGCAATATTAGGAAGAAACAATCATCCTTTTTTGGCCATGTAATGAGAAGAGAACAGCTGGAATATATTGTAACAACGGGGAAAATTGAGGGACGGAGAGACAGAGGGAAGCAAAGAGACAAAATAACAGACAGCTTAAGAGAATGGCTTGGCAGAAGGTCAACAACAGAAATGATAAATAACTGTCGAGATCGAAAGTTGTGGAGAGACATGATCACCTACGCCAGCAGTCGTAGGACGGTACTTGATAATGATGATACTCTGCACAGCCACTACATTAGCAGTGGACAAAAGCCAAGATGAACAACTCGAAGCCATGAGACAAACCCACGGTGTGTTGGTGTGTAGCTAGTGGTGGAGACCAAAATAAAAACAAAAAAACTAACAATATTGGCACGGCATAGACTAGAAGTCGTGCAATTTCTATGAGTTACAGAATCGGTCTCGTCTTCTGTGTGATCAGGCGCGAGCAGGTAAAAGATGAACTAGCAAGTGCTGGAGGGGGCAGATGAGGGTGTCTGTTTCTGAGGGAAATAATGAGTGAAGTGTGAAAAAAATACACAACACTATAATAATGATGGAGAACTTAATAGAAAGAATACACAGAGATAAATAGATACATGGTGGGAGGATCTAGATAGACAGACAGACAGACGGACGAACAGACAGACTGATAAATAGACAGACAGATAGGTAGACAGACATACAGACAGACAAATACGTAGAGAGACAGACAGATAAGTAAACAGACATACAGACAGACAAATAGGTAGATAGATAGACAGATAGGTAGACGGACATACAGACAGACAAATAAGTAGAGAGACAGACAGATAAGTAGACAGACATACAGACAGACAAATAGGTAAAGAAACAAACAGATAGGTAGACAGAAAAACATATAGTTAGGCAGACAGATAAATAGACAGATAAATAGACATATAAATAGACAGATAAATAGACAGACATAGATAAATAGACAGACAGACGGTCCAACAGACAGACAGACAGACATACATACAGACAGACAGACAGACAGATAGACAGACAGATAGATAGATAGATAGATAGATAGATAGATAGATAGATAGATAGATAGATAGATAGATAGATAGATAGATAGATAGATAGATAGATAGATAGATAGATAGATAGATAGATAGATAGATAGATAGATAGATATAGATAGATAGATAGATAGATAGATAGATAGATAGATAGATAGATAGATAGATAGATAGATAGATAGATAGATAGATAGATAGATAGATAGATAGATAGATAGATAGATAGATAGATACGGATGGACTGACATATGTAGACAAAGTAACAGTGAGGCACACATTACATTATTATTTGTCCCGTAAGCTTGGCAGTCTCTGCAACACTCTCGATGGCGTCGTCACAAGTTTCCTGCAACCTTCAGAATTAAGAACCGCTTTATGAGACGTTACGAACGTTCAAACTGTCCATTATCTGTTGTTGTCCCCCCCCACAACCACCACTTTCTCTATTTTTTTCTTTTGTCTGGCATTGTTCCCTGAAAAAAATGACTGTATCATAGTATCTAAATTTTAACATTAATCGTAACAGGGTCAATATGGCGGGTAGGCGACAGGAACCGTTGAGGCTGTCTGAAAAGCGTTGCAGTTTCCTCATATTCCAAGTCCGGCTTGCCTCCGGAGCTACTGAGTTTAGTGCTCTGTGCACACCGTGAGCTGTGTTTTTCATCCGGATTCTTTTTCTATATTCAGACTGGTTATGATGATATCGTATGACGGACGGATAGTTCAGCTGCGTTCACTTTCGGTGTCGCTTGGCCTTATGTTTTTGGCGTGTGCTGTGGCTGCTATGATGGGGGACTGCAGCTGCCTTTCTTTGTTTTGATCCTTCAATGAGATGAGATGTTAACTCGGATGACACCACTGGCACGGATGGTTGAGCAATTATGGACTTTAATTCGTTTGCAGTGATGCCGGGGCCTTCGACCAACTATAACAATAACTATCTTGTAACATGTCATTATCATTTTCATTTTCTTTCTTTCACCGGTGACATTAAATCGGTAATTGTTCCTGCGAATCGTTAAATTGTGTATGCCACTTCCTAATTGATGATTTGGTCTATATAAGATATCTATCTATTGTCCTTTCGAGCCGAAGACGGCCACAATCTCAAAAACAGAAACCTTACGTGCCAACATGGCACATATTGCAGAGATCGCTGCTTCTAAAATCTATGGCTCTGTTTCCATAACAATACTTTTTTACAATGACAGCTTGTCAAGCCATCAATCAACCTCCTTCGTCGCCTCTTACGACATACCCGGAAGTTCACAGTGTCACTATTTTTTACTCATAATGAGGCCCCGGTAAAACACAGGGATATATACGATATTCGCAAACAATATTTCTGTAGCATTTTATCTCCAGAGCCTGTATTCTTCTTTTAAGATCGATTGTGAATGTCCATGTTCCGGAGGCATATATGAAAGCAAATAGTACTCATTACTGAGAGACAAATTAATGACTCCTGGTAGAGGAGTGATTCTTAGTAACAGAGTGACGTTTCACGGATGACTTCAGCAAGTTGCGTGACTTCAGATAACTGTGTGACTTCAGATAACTGTGTGACTTCAGATAACTGTGTGACTTCAGATAACTGTGTGACTTCAGATAACTGTGTGACTTCAGATAACTGTGTGACTTCCGACAACTGTGTGACTTCAGGTAACTGTGTGACTTCAGATAACTGTGTGACTTCTAATATCTGATCGATACCTGATATTTGAGCTCTGACTTATGAGTGACGTATAACTACTGATTATTTTATAGTAGCTGAGTGATTACTAACAACAGTGTGACTACTTACAGCTGAGTGATTACTAACAGCTGTGTGACTACTTACAGCTGAGTGATTACTAACAGCTGTGTGACTACTTACAGCTGAGTGATCACTAACAGCTGTGTGATTACTAACAGCTTTGTGACTACTAACAGCTGAGTGATTACTAACAGCAGTGTGACTACTTACAGCTGTGTGACTACTAACAGCTGAGTGATTACTAACAGCTAAGTGATTACTAACAGCTGTGTGACAACTACTTACTACTTAGTAGAATTACTACTAACATTTGTGTGACTACTAACAGCTGACTGACTGACTAATAACAACTGATGATGCTACTAAAATTTGAGTAACTACTAACAGCTTCATGTTTTCTAACAGCTGAGTGACTATTAACAATTCTATGACTCCTAACATCTCCGTGACTAGTGGCAGTTCTGTGACTATTAACATCTCAGCCGCTAGTGACAACTGTGAGACTCCAAACATTTCAAGGTCTAGTAACAGTTCTGTGACTTCTAACATCTCCATGACTAGTGACAATTCTGTGACTTCTTTATTTCTGGAAAGTAGTGACAGCTCTGTGACTCCTACCACTTCAGTGACTCACAAAAGATAAATGACTCCAATCAGCTCAGAAATTCGAAATATCTCAGTCACTCTAACAGCTGAGTTACTTATAACAGTCGTGTGCAACTTTTAAAGTTGACACCTGACTCCTAAATGACGCCTAACAGCCGCACGGCTTTATTGCAACCATACAAAAATCAACACAGCTACCGATTGAGACAATGTACCACACACACACACACACACACACACACACACACACACACACACACACACACACACACACACACACACACACACACACACACACACACACACACACACACACAGAGACACACACACACACACTCACACACACACACACACTCACACACACACACACACACTCACACACTCTCACACTCACACACACACACACACACACACTCACACTCACACACACACACACACACACAACAATTAAAACTGTTCGACAATACCAGGAACTTGCCAGGAACATGTTCCTTTGCTGTCAGGAAGCAAGCTAGCGTGTCAGACCCGTATCGATTGTTCCCCCCTCTCATGGAAGGCATTAGTACCAGATAATAATAGCCATTTTTGCCTGTATGGTAATGGTTTCGTGTGAAAGTCTCGTTCACGTGACGCGACAAGTAGATTACAACATAATTCTCTCCCATTACACTCGTTTCAAGTTCTTGTGCTATAATGCATACCATGTGTTGTTTATCTGTACAGCGGGGATATGTCACGAAAGCATACAGACTTTATCGAGGCTATTTAAGAATGTTGGTTAGCTGTAAACACATAATCTCTTGTCTAGGAAAGGTATATAAACATGAAATTGTCTAGGAGAGAAATAAAACATGAAATTGTCTTGGAGAGAAATAAAATATGAAATTGTCTAGGAGAGAAATAAAACATGAAATTGTCTAGGAGAGAAATAAAACATGAAATTGTCTAGGAGAGAAATAAAACATGAAATTGTCTTGGAGAGAAATAAAACATGAAATTATCTAGGATAGAAATAAAATATGAAATTATCTAGAAGAGAAATAAAACATGAAATTGTCTAGGAGACTAGGAGAGAAATAAAACGAGAAATTGTCTCAAGAGATAAATAAAACATGAAATTGTCTAGGAGAGAAATAAAACATGAAATTGCCTAGGAGAGAAATGAGACATGAAATTGTCTAGGAGACTAGGAGAGAAATAAAAGATGAAATTGTCTAGGAGATTAGGAGATAAATAAAACATGAAATTGCCTAGGAGAGAAATGAGACTTGAAATTGTCTAGGAGACTAGGAGAGAAATAAAAGATGAAATTGTCTAGGAGAGAAATAATATATGAAATTGTCTAGGAGACAAATAAAACATGAAATTGTCTAAGAGAGAAATCTTCTTCTTCTTTTCTCTTTCACTTGTACCTAAAAAGTGTCGTGGTTTATATCATTTGTCGATTTTGTGCTGCTCGAACTGTCTGAATTAGTGATTTTCCTTTGTTGTTACATGTCTCTGTCACTGCATCTATCCATCTTCTTCTGGGTCTTCCTCTTGGTCTTTTCCCATGCATTCTCGAGAAGAACGCCCTTGATGGTGATTGGTGAGGATTCATTCTGACCAGGTGGCCAAACCATTTAAGTTGTTGTTGTTCTATATATTCTTGGCAGGGTTTTGTTCCTACCATTTTTCTTATGGTTTCATTTGGTATTCTATCTCTTCTTGTGTTGTTTGTTACTTTTCTCAAGCATCGCATCTCACATGTATTGATCTTTCTTAAATGTGATTTAGAAAGGGTCCATGTTTGACTTTCATAGCACAAAGTTGGTATGAAGATGCTATTTATCATTTGTTGTTTAGCTGTCATAGAAATGTGTGGATAAGAGAGAAATAAAACATGAAATTGTCTAGGAGACAAAGAGAGAAATAAAACATGAAATTGTCTAGGAGAGAAATGAAACATGAAATTGTCTAGGAGACTAGAAGAGAAATAAAACGTGAAATTGTCTAGCAGACTAGAAGAGAAATAACACATGAAATTGTCTAGGAGAGAAATGAAACATGAAATTGTCTAGGAGAGAAATGAAACATGAAATTGTCTAGGAGACTAGAAGAGAAATAACACATGAAATTGTCTAGGAGAGAAATGAAACATGAAATTGTCTAGGAGACTAGAAGAGAAATAAAACGTGAAATTGTCTAGCAGACTAGAAGAGAAATAACACATGAAATTGTCTAGGAGAGAAATGAAACATGAAATTGTCTAGGAGAGAAATGAAACATGAAATTGTCTAGGAGACTAGAAGAGAAATAACACATGAAATTGTCTAGGAGAGAAATGAAACATGAAATTGTCTAGGAGACTAGGAGAGAAATAAAACATGAAATTGTCTAGGGGACTAGGAGAGAAATAAAACATGAAATTGTCTAGGGGACTAGGAGAGAAATAAAACATGAAATTGTCTAGGAGAGAAATAATATATGAAATTGTCTAGGAGAGAAATAAAACATGAAATTGTCTAGGAGAGAAATAAAACATGAAATTGTCTAGGAGAGAAATAAAACATGACATTGTCTAGGAGAGAAATAAAACATGCAATTGTCTAGGAGAGAAATAAAACATGAAATTGTCTAGGAGACTAGGAGAGAAATAAAACATGAAATTGTCTAGGAGACTAGGAGAGAAATAAAACATGAAATTGTCTAGGAGACTAGGAGAGAAGTAAAATATGAAATTGTCTAGGAGACTAGGAGAGAAATAAAACATGAAATTATCTAGGAGACTAATTGAGAAATAAAACATGAAATTATCTAGGAGACCAATAGAGAAATAAAACGAAAAATTGTCTAGGAGATAAATAAAACGTGAAATTATCTAGGAGAGAAATAAAACGTGAAATTGTCTAGGAGAGAAATAAAACATGAAAATGTATAGAAGAGATATTTAAAACATGAAGTTGTCAAAGAAAGAAATATAAACATAAAATTGTCTAAGAAAGAAATATAAACCATGAAATTGTCTAGGAAAGAAATATAAAACATGAAATTGTCTAGGAAAGAAATATAAAGCATGAAATTTTCTAGGAAAGAAATGTAAAACATGAAATTTCTCATAAAGAAATATAAAGCATGAAATTGTCTAGGAAAGAAATGTAAAACATGAAATTGTCTAGGAAAGAAATATAAAGCATGAAATTGTCTAGGAAAGAAATGTAAAACATGAAATTTCTCAGAAAGAAATATAAAGCATGAAATTGTCTAGGAAAGAAATGTAAAACATGAAATTTCTCAGAAAGAAATGTAAAACATGAAATTGTCTAAGGATTGTTTTGGTTAGTGGGGTAGAGTTCTGCATTACCAACGGAGGAGTATGACGTCTCTTTTTCTCCGCTAGTCTCCGCTAGACACCCTTGGGCAAGGTGGAGCTCCCGTTTAGTCCCCCTATCAGGGTTATGCGAAGCCATTGGAGCAGGTGGTTGATGGTGTTGTGGGAGCAGCCGACAAGTAGTGCCGGTTATGGTCCCCACACCGCGATGGCAGGCAGAGGCTCTCATGTATAGAGACAATGGCTGCGATCTCCGACTAGTACAGTCACTGCCAAGAAGGAAAGGAATGACAAACTACCTTCTTATATTGCCTGAACTAATCATGACAAATCACAACTTAATATCTACAGCTAACGACGTTAATGGGTACTCCACAGCCACCTCGTCCATAGGGAGCGGCATGTGCTACAGATGACACCCTATCATCATCAAGCTACTGTATGCAAGATCAAAAATAAAGAGACACTAGCAATAGGAACTTGGAACATTAGATCAGCATTCCAGGTTGGAAAACTAGAAAACATCAGCCAAGAAATGAAGAGAATGAAATTGAACATCTTGGGACTAAGTGAAATGAGATGGAAAGGAGCAGGATTATTGCAACGCGACAGTGGAAATGTACGTAGGGAGGTCAAAAAGTAAAGCACACCAATTTTTGTCTCGGCTAATAATAAAGATAGGAATATGAAATTTTGCACACTTGGAATATGACATGTTCCAATTATGTGCACCAAATTGCACAGCATTCTGAAAAATATTACGCAATCTATGAACCGTTAAAATGGAGCTTGTCAACAATGTCCGTTACAAACAGCGAATTGTCATAGAATTTCTGGTTGCGGAAAAAGAAACTGTGGCAAACATTCATAAACGACTGTGTGCAGTATACAAATGTTCTGCAGTCGATAGGAGCACAGTTAGTCGCTGGGTTCAGAGAATTAAAGCTGCAGAAAGTGTACGAGTGGAGCTGCATGATTTACCGCGTTCTGGACGTGTTGCCTCGGCTACCAGCACAGACATGTTAAACCGGGCTGATGCCATTATTCGTAAGGATAGGCGTATCACTAGTCAGCAATTGGCATTGCAGCTTACAGTCAGCAAGGGAAGTGCAATCGCAATTTTTAAAACTCTCGGATATTCAAAGATTTGCGCTCGATGGGTTCCTCGGTGCCTAACAAATGATCACAGAGTTCAAAGGAAAACATTCTGTTCTGAATTGTTGGAGCGTTTCGGTGTTGAAGGAGAAATGTTTTTGTCAAAAATTGTTACCGGTGACGAAACGTGGGCACATTATTATGAGCCTGAAACAAAAATGCAGTCAATGGAATGGCATCATCCGCAGTCACCAAAAAGAAAAAAATTCAAAACATCTCCATCAGCCGGAAAGGTGATGATCACTGTCTTCTGGGACATTGATGGTGTGATTCTTGTTGATGTAATGACAAGAGGTGAGACAATCAACTCGACAGCTTACATCAATACACTGACAAAACTCAAAAATCGGTTCCACAGAGATCGGCCTAATAAGCCATCTGCAGATTTGTTGCTTCAACATGACAATGCACGCCCTCACACAAGTCTGGTAACACGGGAAGCAATCAACAAATTTGGTTGGACTGTACTGCCCCATCCTCCTTACAGCCCTCATCTGGCTTCCTCAGATTTCCATCTGTTTGGACCACTCAAAAAATTCCTGCGTGTGAAACACTTTGACAATGATGAGGATGTGATCCGTGCAGTTAAAAAATGGCTACGCGAGCAGGACAAAACTTGGTACAAAAGAGGCATTCATGACCTAGTTTCGCGTTGGCGTAAGGCAATATACTTGGACGGAGATTATGTTGAAAAATAGGTAGTGTAAAGGGATGTTCAGCTACAATCTGTGAAAATTTCACACATTTTGCCCGAATAGTTTCCGAGAAAAAAATTGGTGTGCATTACTTTTTGACCTCCCTTCATAATTTACTCTGGGGGAACCACACACGAAAGAGGAGTAGGTATCATGTTAGATAGAGAAAGAAGCAAAACAGTGAAAAGATTTTGACCAGTATCAGATAGAATTCTGATAGTAAGAAAGAAATATAAAGCATGAAATTATATAAGGCAGAAATATAAAGAATGAAATTGTCTAAGGCAGATATATAAAGCATGAAATTGTCTAAGGCAGAAATATAAAGCATAAAATTGTCTCAGAAAGAAATATGAAACATGAAATTGTCTAAGAAAGAAAAATAAAATATGAAATTGTCCAGGAAAGAAATATAAACATTAAATTGTCTTAGAAAGAAATATAAAGAGAAATTATCTATGAAACAAACATAAACATGAAATTGTATGAAGCAGTTTAATAAGTGAGAAAAGAATAAAATAACCAGACGCTTCAGCAACATGCCTTCATCAGTGAATAGGACAACAAACATGTACAAAACAACTATACGATTACAGGTAATAATAGAACAAAGAAGTATGTGTTAGCATAATTTGTGTTAGCATAGAGAAAATACGATTACATACGTTTACATATATCTACTTAGCTTAAAGTGACAAGGTTTCTGCGGTTTATGTGTGGTCCAAAGGACGTATGTTTTAATTATAAAGCCGTACGTTTGTGCATAATTATTTATACCCTTTTGTTGTAAACATATTTACATTTTGCGATTGCTTCCGCGTACTTACAACAAATATACCAGCTGTTGAGTGACTCATAGTAATTACTTGTGTAAATATAGAAGCTCACGTGTGATTGTTACTAATTGTTTGTGTAAATATAGAAGCTAATGTGTGATTGTTACTAATTGTTTGTGTAAATATAGAAGCTCACGTGTGATTGTTACTAATTGTTTGTGTAAATATAGAAGCTCTTGAGTGACTGTTGACACACCTCTTATCAAAGTAGTATACATAACTTCTCTTATCAAAATTTTCATGCCACTTCTTTATCAACGTTTTTATAGCATTACTCTTATTAACGTTTCAAATAACACTTCTCTTATCAACGTTTTCTATGATACTTATCCTATCAACGTTTACTACAGCACTTCTCTTAGCAAAGTTTTCTGTGACATTTCTGTTATCAACATTTTCTATTACACTTCTCTTATCAAAGTTTTCTGTGACATTTCTGTTATCAACATTTTCTATTACACTTATCTTATCAAGGTTTTCATAACACTTTTCTTATCAACGTTATCTATGACACTTTTCTTACCACAGTTATCTATGACACTTGTCTTATTAATGTTTTCTTTGACATTTCTTTTATCAAAGTTTTCTATGATACTTCTCTTATCAACGTTTTCTACAGCACTCCACTCATCAAAGTTTTCTATGATACTTCTGTTATCAACGTTTCCCACAGCACTCCACTCATCAAAGTTTTCTATGATACTTCTGTTATCAACGTTTCCCACAGCACTCCTCTCATCAAAGTTTTCTATGATACTTCTGTTATCAACGTTTCCCACAGCACTCCTCTCATCAAAGTTTTCTATGATACTTCTGTTATCAACGTTTCCCACAGCACTCCTCTCATCAAAGTTTTCTATGATACTTCTGTTATCAACGTTTTCTACAGCACTCCTCTCATCAAAGTTTTCTATGATACTTCTCTTATCAACTTTTTCTATGACATTTCTCTTCCCAAAGTTTCCAGGGCACTTGTCTTATCAACATTTTCTTTGACACTTTTATTATCAACGTTTTCTATATCACTTGTCTTGTTAACAATTTCTTTGACACTTTTATTATCAACGTTTTCTATATCACTTTTCTTGTTAACAATTTCTTTGACACTTTTATTATCAACGTTTTCTATATCACTTTTCTTGTTAACATTTTCTTTGACACTTCTCTTACCAAAGTCTTCTATGACACTTGTCTTGTTAACATTTTCTTTAACACTTTTATTATCAACGTTTTCTATATCCCTTATCTTGTTAACATTTTCTTTAACACTTTTATTATCAACGTTTTCTATATCCCTTGTCTTGTTAACATTTTCTTTAACACTTCTCTTATCAACATTTTCTATGGCACTCCTTTTATCTTTTGAAAATTTCACCTATCTATTACCTGGCCTTAAGCTCAACAACAACAACCATACGAGCTCATTATCAATTAATAAACGGGATTACCCGATCAAAGCTATCACAGGCACATTTCATACAAGTAATCAACGTTAAAAAAGAATACTATGACATCTATTTCATAATTAGTGCTTTTATATTCAAGGACATCATTTCACGATCTACATAGAAGATCAGAGGCTATGTACCATAGAGAAAGAGACAATGTGTACGCAAGTCCTGTGTCATCAGATGTATTGATATATTTTTTTCCCCCTGTTGATTTGCGTGTGAATGTAAGAGAACATTCTTGCACGCCTGAGTCGAGCTACAGAATTGGACTCTATCCACGGGTCGGTTAATTGAAGCGTTAAGTTTGTTGCGATAACTAAATACGTTCCAGAACATGTAGGTACAGTGTGTTTTTTTTAAGTTCAAAATAACAGTTCAAGAAGAGGGTTGGTTAGTTCGCTATTTGAAGATAGGAAAAATCTTGATCGGCATTCTAATTATCAAAGTTACACGTTTTCTTGAATCGAAAGATAAAATAAATTGATGGCGGTAAAGATTCGATTGAGAAAACATTTAGACAAAAACTAACTCACAGATTGGAACACAGAAGGGAAAAATGAAGAAAGATTGTGAACATACCAATCATTATATAATCTATTTCATTTTATTGGCATGGAAAGAATAAAGAAAGATTGTGACTAGTCTATCATATATGCAACTTATCTAATGTTTCGATAATGGAACAATGGAGAAAGATTGTGAATTGTCAATCTTTAAAGAATGTATCTCATATTTTGGCATGGAAAGAAAAAAGAAAGATTGTGAATTATCAATCATTACAGAATTTATTCAATATTTTGGTTTGGGAAAAGAGGAAGAAAGACTGTGACTTGCCAATCATTTATGCAATTTATCTGATGTTTCGATAATGAAAGAATGGAGAAAGATTGTGAATTGTCAATCATTACAGAATGTATCTCATATTTTGGAATGGGAAGAATGAATAAAGATTGTGAATTATCAATCATTACAGAATGTATCTCATATTTTAGTATGGGAAGAATGAATAAAGATTGTGAATTATCAATCATTACAGAATGTATCTCATATTTCGGTATGGGAACAATGAAGAAAGTTTGTGAATTGTCAATCATTACAGAATGTATCTCATATTTTGGAATGGAACAATGGAAAAAGATTGTGGATTGTCAATCATTACAGAATGTATCTCATATTTTGGAATGGGAAAAATGAAGAAAGAATTACAATTGTCAATCATTACAGAATG
Source organism: Megaustenia siamemsis (assembly GCA_032433765.1). NCBI lineage: Eukaryota > Metazoa > Mollusca > Gastropoda > Stylommatophora > Ariophantidae > Megaustenia > Megaustenia siamemsis. The sequence continues at coordinate 15,326,142 of JAVIAB010000047.1, read as the reverse complement.
TGTCTCCTATTTTGGTAGCTGATTGGTTGTAGGATTGGGATGTGAGAACCATTTACGTAATGCAGTCGCTGAGAGGTTTACAGGCCAGATCGATTCAACTTCCTACGTCAAAAAGTCGGATGTGTTGAGCTGAAAGGCGCAACGATAAAAGTTATGCTGCAAACTACAACACAACGCAGACACGCCAACTTAACGTCCTTTTAAGGGCGGTTGACGAAGAAATGTGATCCTTTAGTCATCGGGTGAATGCAAATGAACGTCAAATTCTTACCGGAACATAATCCTTTCAACCTCAGACTGGGTCTTCAAAGTCATATTAGACTGCAATAAAGTCATATTAGACCGTGATTTAGTCATATTAGACTACGATTAAGTCATATTAGACTGCGATCAATTCATATTAGACTGCGATTAAGTCATATTAGACTGATTAAGTCATAGACTGTGATTAAGTCGTATTAAACTGTGATTAAGACATTAGACAGATTAAGTCATATTAGACTTCGATTAAGTCATATTAGACTGTGATCATGTCATATTAGACTGTGATTAAGTCATATTAGACTGCGATTAAGCCATATTAGACTGCGATTATGTCATATTAGACTGCGATCAAGTCATATTAGATCGTGATTAAGTCATATTAGACTGCGATTAAGTCATATTAGACTGCGATCAAGTCATATTAGACTACGATTAAGTCATATTAGATTGCGATTAAGTCATATTAGACTGCGATTAAGTCATATTAGACTGCGATTAAGTCATATTAGACTACGATTAAAGTGATATTAGACTGCGATTATGTCATATTAGACTGCGATTAAGTCATATTAGACTGCGATTATGTCATATTAGACTACGATTAAAGTAATATTAGACTGCGATTAAGTCATATTAGACTGCGATTAAGTCATATTAGCCTGCGATTAAGTCATATTAGACTGCGATTAAGTCATATTAGACTGCGATTAAGTCATATTAGACTGCGATCAAGTCATATTAGACTACGATTAAGTCATATTAGATTGCGATTAAGTCATACTAGCCTGCGATTAAGTCATATTAGACTGCGATTAAGTCATATTAGACTACGATTAAAGTGATATTAGACTGCGATTATGTCATATTAGACTGCGATTAAGTCATATTAGACTGCGATTATGTCATATTAGACTACGATTAAAGTAATATTAGACTGCGATTAAGTCATATTAGACTGCGATTAAGTCATTTTAGCCTGCGATTAAGTCATATTAGACTGCGATTAAGTCATATTAACCTGCGATTAAGTCATATTAGACTGCGATTAAGTCATATTAGACTGCGATTAAGTCATATTAGATTGTGATTAAAGTCCAAATATGAAAATGAAAATTACAACATTTAAGTAGTTGCAGTAAAAATCACCTTGTCGGAGTTGGCGCTGAGGTGCGCCTGGTCGTTAAGTAGATTACTCAGAGAGCTTCGTCGGTTACAGTTCACCTTCTAACTGAATGTGAATGCGTGTGACTGTGTGACGTTGAACAATCGTGAAGAACTCTTCATATTAAAGGCTTAATTCTCCCAAGGGAGATAACGGCCAGCCAGTCATAAATCATTGTTCTGCATCAAATTCCCATTTTTTAAAAATGTTCAGTGCTGACATTTGTAACTCTGTAGGAATATAGCCACTATTTGCCTCTTTTGACATTTCCAATAATTGGAGCTAATTTCCAATATTAGGAAGAAACAATCATCATTTTTTGGGCCATATAATGAGAAGAGCATAAAATGCAGCATAAAAATAAACGAGACAAATATGAAACAAGTGCAACGTTTCAAATACTTGGGCACAATAATATCATCAGATGGGAGATGCACCACAGAATTAAAAAGCAGAATAGCTCAGGCCAAAATGGCATTTCAGAAAATGAAAAATATCTTATGCAACAAATCTATGTCAATAGAAATGTGAAAGAGAGTTCATCGGTGCTATATAGAACCAATTCTTACCTATGGAAGCGAATCATGGACAGTAGACAAACAAATGAAAAGACGATTAGAGGCCACAGAGATGGGATTTCTCAGAAGAATGTTGAAAGTTTCCTGGACAGCTAAAAAGACCAATGAGGAAGTTCTTAAAGAAGCCAATACAAAAAGGGAACTCTTAAAAACTTCAGAAAGAAGCAATCAACATTTTTCTGGCATATCATGAGAAGAGGAAAGTTGGAAAACTTGGTTACAACTGGCAAAATAAAAGGAAAGAGAGATCGCGGACGACAAAGAGAGAAAATACTGGATAGCTTAGTGTCATGGCATGGAAAACAGTCAACAACAGAACTGATACGATGCACTGTAGATAGAAGATTGTGGAGGAACATGATCGCCTACGCCAACCGGTATGGCGCATGATGATGATGATGATGATGATGATGATGATGATGATGATGATGATGATGATTATGATGATGAATGAGAAGAGAACAACTGGAATATGTAGTAACAACTGGCAAAATTGAGGGACGAAGAGATAGAGGAAAGCAAAGAGAAAAAAATACCAGACAGCTTAAGAGAATGGCTTGGCAGATGGTCAACAACATAAATTATAATTAACTGTCGAGATCGAAAATTGTGGAGAGACATGATCACCTACGCCAGCAGGCCCGATACTTGATGATGATTGCCTATGTTAAATAAATATTCAGTTATTCGTTGAGCCTCAGTGGCCGAGTGTCTAACGTGTTCACATCTTGGTCAGTGGGATCGGATTCAATTTCAAAACTGGCGGATTTTTTAAAATCAGAACGATTAAGCCCCGGGGTTCACCCAGCCTCCAAAATATGGGTACCAGGGATGTTTCTGGGAAGTAAGGGCGACCTGACGTGATACTGGCCACAACACCTAAAAATGTGTTGCAGTAAATCAAAACATATAAAAAAAATTATGTACATTGTTTAATTAAAACAGATCCCATACTGCAAAGCTCGACGATCCTAATTGACGGATTCCATGTGCATTCAGATACCCGATGTTTCAGGTAATCAAAAACAGTCCTAGCGTAGTACCGACCACATTACTACTTTTCCCCACTCCCTCCCCCGCCTTTCCCCCCCCCCCCCCCCAAAACAAAAAGTGTCAAAGGGCTGTTAAAAAAATAGGAGCGCTAACGACATATTCCTACGGTCGCATCACGTGACGGGACGGGCTATCTTTTATTTAAGACAGGGCAGGTGAGATCGAATACCTGTACTTAATGTTGACACACAATTAAGAAGGGAGAACATCGCATGCACAGGTTGTACGAGTGGAAGAAACATTGAAGACTAAGGAAAAAAGATAACAAATTGAACGTGTTTTGCTCCTGAACCACATTTTGAAAAAAAATGTCTCTCAAATTCTTACCATCTTTACAAATTTAAATGAAAACACATGAACACCTCGTGGCGACTGCATTGGACATGCAATCTTTATTCTCCGGTTCTATAAGTCTCCCCCGGCAGACCCCAGATATAGTATAATGCAGTAATTGGAGGTTGAGTTCCATAAAATGAAACGGCTTTCTCAAATTACCCTAGGAGTAAGGGCATCAAGATCGACCAAGATATACCAAGAGGCATCAAGATACGCCAAGATACACCAAGATGCATCAAGATACACGAAGATACATCGAGATACATCAAGATAATCAAGATACACCACGATACATTAAGATACATCAAGATGTACCAAGATACACCTAGATAAACCAAGATACAACAAGATGCATCAAGATACACCAAGATACACCAAGAGGCATCAAGATACGCCAAGATACACCAAGAGGCATCAAGATACGCCAAGATACACCAAGATGCATCAAGATACACCAAGATGCACCAAGATGCACCAAGATGCATCAAGATACACCAAGATACTCCAAGATACACCAAGAGGCATCAAGATACGCCAAGATACACCAAAGATGCATCAAGATACACCAAGATACACCAAGAGGCATCAAGATGTACCAAAATACACCAAGATACACCAAGATACATCGAGATACATCAAGATACATCAAGATACACCACGATACATTAAGATACATCAAGATGTACCAAGATACACCTAGATAAACCAAGATACACCAAGATGCATCAAGTAACACCAAGATACACCAAGAGGCATCAAGATACGCCAAGATACACCAAGATGCATCAAGATACACCAAGATACACCAAGATATACCAAGAAGCATCAAGATACGCCAAGATACACCAAGATGCATCAAGATACACCAAGATACACCAAGATACACCAAGAGGCATCAAGATACGCCAAGATACACCAAGAAGCACCAAGATGCATCAAGATACACCAAGATGCACCAAGATGCATCAAGATATACCAAGATTCACCAAGATGCACAAAGATGCATCAAGATACACCAAGATACACCAAGATGCATTAAGATACACCAAGATACACCAAGATGTACCAAGATACACCAAGATTCACCAAGATACACCAAGATACACCAAGATGCATTAAGATACACCAAGATACACCAAGATGTACCAAGATACACCAAGATGCACCAAGACACACTAAGTTGCACCAAGATGCACCAAGATGCACCAAGATGCACTAAGATGCACAAAGATACACCAAGATGCACCAAGATACACCAAGATGCACCAAGATACACCAAGATGCACCAAGATACATCAAGATACACCAAGATGCACCAAGATGCACCAAGATACACTAAGATGCACCAAGATACACCAAGATACACCAAGATACACCAAGATGTACCAAAATACACCAAGATACACCAAGATACATCGAGATACATCAAGATACATCAAGATACATCAAGATACACCACGATACATTAAGATACATCAAGATGTACCAAGATACACCTAGATAAACCAAGATACACCATGATATATCAAGATGTACCAAGATACACCAAGATACACCAAGATACACCAAGATGTAAAGTGATACGAGGCTGCTGTAAAGCTGATGATAATAATGACTTTTTTTTAAAAAAGAGGGAGAATGAAGTGGTATTGTAACAACTTTACGTAGGTGAGTAGCAAAACAAAAGTAGACGTTTCGGCCAAGTGGGCCTTCAGCAGGAACAACAACATAGACATTTATATAAGGATATATCAGCCCGGGGAGCCGCGATAGCTCAGTAGTTAGTGAACTGGACTACAAAGGACAAGAGGTAGGGTTTGGAACCAACCGACGGCTTCCGGGTTCACCCAGCCTTAAATGGGTACCTGATTTTTATGGGAGAGTAAAGCGGCACGGGCGTAATACCGACCACATTACCCCAAAGATCATGTGCTGAAGGTCTGTAAAATGTATGGTCACTAACACCATATTCCCTATACACCACTTGGCGTGACGGGGCCCTTTACTTTTTACTTACTATATCAGCCCGCCCTCTTATTTTAGTTCAGTGAGCATCTGACCAAGCTTTGGACCGCAGGAAAGTAACCTTTTTGTTTGTTTTGTCTCCCTTTTTTTCTTTCTTGTATATCTAGCATATTATCGCCATGTAGTTAGATTTTATATATATCCTTGTATAAAATGTCTGTGTTGTTGTTTGTTGTTCCAGCTGAAGGCTTACTTGGCCGAAACGTCGAATTTAGTTTTGTTACTCACCTACGTAAAGATGCTACCATACCACTTATTTCTCCCTTTGTTTTTTTTAAATGTCTAGTTACCCTGGCAGGTCCCATAGCGTTTAGCTCGCGTGTATAGGAGTCCTCCTTAATAGGAAAAATGTTACGTTGCTAATGGTGATTGTCACATTCTATCGATTATGGTCTTATAGTCCGTTCCAAAATTTTTAAGTTTCAACCTTTATGATTCATTTATGACATACAGCTAAGTAGGCACCCAACTACATAGCTATAAATAGATGTTATCCTTGTATTATATATTTACTCAGTGTACTGAATATTTTTGTAATGTTATATAATATCCACTGTATAATATATATCTACTGAGATAATAAAATAATAAAATGTATCTTTTGTTTTTTGTTTTATATTTAATGCTATTGTTTTTTATGTATGTTGTATAATCTACTAAACTGTCACTATCGATCCAGTATATAAAAAAAACTCCAAAGTCAGCACACACCAGACATAAACAGGTCACATCCTGTGTCACCGACACGAAACGTCAACACCCCGACACGAGATGTCCCGGTTAACTCCCCCTGCGCCGTGTGCGTTAGACGCCTTGCGCGCTGCGCTATATATCATTGATAATTATGTGACAAATAATATTCAATTCCTTCCTGTTATACTACTGAAGAAGAGGAAGAAGTATTTGAAGGAGAATAAGATGAAGAAGTTGAAGAATTAGAAGAAGAGGAAAATAATAAGAGGAGGAAGAACGATGGGCGATGGGTGGTTTTGGAGAGACATATACATGATCACCCATGACATAAGGCGTATATTTGATGAGAGAAACTAAGATAGGATATTATCAACGGACACTAGTTAACTTAACGTTGAGTTGTGAAGTTAACATCCCGTTGGGACAAGGCAGAGTTTGAATAAAGATAGGACTCAACGAACAACAAAATGAGGGGAAACAATATAAAATAAGAGAAATCAGAACATCAAAGTCTCCTTGACAAGGAACAGTTAAGACAGGAAGTTCCACTATAAATTGGTCAGAAACACATACCTGATCAAGACCTCACTTCAGTCCTAACCATTGCTCCCTATTACCAGTCTAACTCAAATCGACTGATTAAATAAATGGAGATCACCGTAGTTCCCACAGCGATGTAGAGAACTTAGTAAAACTAGTTATTGTAAATCTAGTAACTGTAGGGTGGGTACGCTCATACTTTTTCAGAAGAGCCCGGGAGAAGTGAGGAAGGACATTTCAACAACAGCATCTACAACATAGATGTCGAATGTCAACAACTTAGATGCCGACTTCAACAACATAGATGTCGAATGTCAACAACTTAGATGCCGACTTCAACAACATAGATGTCGAATGTCAACAACTTAGATGCCGACTTCAACAACATAGATGTCGAATGTCAACAACTTAGATGCCGACTTCAACAACATAGATGTCGAATGTCAACAAAATAAATGTCGACTTCAACAACATAGATGTCGAATGTCAACAACATAGATGTCGACGTCAACAACATAGATGTCGAATGTCAACAACATAGATGTCGAATGTCAACAACATAGATGTCGAATGTCAACAACATAAATATTGACATAAACAACAAAGATGCGGATGTAGACAATGTAGATGTCGAATGTCAACAACATAGACGCGGATGTCAACAATGTAGACGTCGAATGTCAACAACATAGATGTCGACGTGAACAACATAGATGCAGATATCAATAACATAGATGTCGAATGTCAACAACATAAATATCGAATGTCAACAACATAAATATCGAATGTCAACAACATAAATGCCGAACGTCAACAACATAGATGTCGAATGTCAACAACATAGATGCCGAATGCCTACAACATAGATGTCGAATGTCTATAACATAGGTGTAAACGTCAACAAATAGGTGTAAACGTCAACAAATAGGTGTAAACGTCAACAACACAGAGATGTCGAATGTCTACAACATAGATGTGGATGTCAACAACATAGATGTGGATGTCAACAACATATATGTGGATGCCAACAACATAGATGTCGAGTGTCAACAACATATATGTGGATGTCAACAACATAGATTTCGAATGTTAACAACATAGTTGCCGATGTCAACAACAAAGATGCCGATGTCAACAACATAGATGTTGAATGTCAACAACATAGATGTCGATGTCAACAACATAGATGCTTATGTCAACAACATAAATGCCGATGTCAACAACATAGATGTCAAATGTCTACAACATAGATGCCGATGTGAACAACATAGATGCCGATGTCAACAACATAGATGCCGATGTCAACAACATAAATGCCGATGTCAACAACATAGATGCCGATGTCAACAACACAGATGTCGATGTCAACAACATAGATGCCCATGTCAACAACATAGATGCCCATGTTAACAACAAAGATGCCGATGTCAACAACATAGATGCCCATGTTAACAACATAGATGCCGATGTCAACAACATAGATGCCGATGTCAACAACAAAGATGTCGATGGTTTGTGGCAGTGGATCATCAACATCGCCATTATTTAAATCATCATCATCTTGATTACCGGCTTCATCATAATCATTATCATCTATATCGCCTAATCATCATCATCATTGTCACCATAATTATCACCGCCATCACCTACTTCATTTTAATGAGCATCATCATTATTGTTTTCATCGTCATCATCACCATCGTCATCATTATTGTTATCATCTTGATGAAAATCACCTTCATCGCATCATCTTCATCATCTGCATCTTTATCGTCGTTTACACCATTATCACTTCATCTTCATCTTGGTGCCCATCATCATCATAATCATCATCATCATGATAGCCATCTTAATTATCATCGGCATCAAAAGCACTTACATCTGAATAATGATTGTAATCATCATCATAATTATTTTTATCATCTTCATGTTCATTATTGTCGTCATTGTTATCATCACCATAATCATGATTATAGTGAACATCTTCGTGATTATCAAGATCATCATCAGCTCCCTCATCTTCATCATCTGCATCTTCATAATCGTCAACTCCATCATCACATCGTCCTCATTTTGGTGCTCGTCATCATCCATCATAATTATCATCGGCATCATAACCTCCTTCATCTTAATGATCATCTTCATCATCATCATTATTGTTATTATGGGCATGGTCATCATCATCACCATCACTATTGTTATCACCTTCCTGATCACCATCATGTTCATAATAGTTGTCATCTTCTTAATCATCACCATGTCATCATCACCTTCATCATCATCCTCATCTGCATCATCGTCAACATCATCATCACTTCACCTTCATCTTGATCCCCATCATCATCATCATCATCATCGCTTACTAAAGTCCCTAAAACAAAACAAAAATCAGCAACATCTATTTTCCCAACGGGGAACAAGATGGATAATTCCGAGTTTCCCGAACAAAATTTCCACAACAACAACAACAACAACAACAACAACAACAACAACAACAACAACAACAACAACAACAACAACAACAACAACAACAACAACAACAACAACAACAACAACAACAACAACAACAACAACAACAACAACAACAACAACAACAACAACAACAATAACAACAACAACGCTACCACAAAGATGATGGCCTACTTTCTATTAAAAACTTTGAAACAACACAACGAGCCTTCACTAAGCGTTCCGAGAACACCATACCCAAGGGTCGACCACGTAAAAGATGGATCGGTAGATATACTGAAGGGAGGTCAAAAAGTAATGCACACCAATTTTTTCTCGGAAACTATTCGGGCAAAATGTGTGAAATTTTCACAGATTGTAGCTGAACATCCCCTTTACACTACCTATTTTTCAACATAATCTCCGTCCAAGCGTATTGCCTTACGCCAACGCGAAACTAGGTCATGAATGCCTCGTTTGTACCAAGTTTTTTTGAGTGGTCCAAACAGATGGAAATCTGAGGGAGCCAGATCAGGGCTGTAAGGAGGATGGGGCAGTACAGTCCAACCAAATTTGTTGATTGCTTCCCGTGTTACCAGACTTGTGTGAGGGCGTGCATTGTCATGTTGAAACAACAAATCTGCAGATGGCTTATTAGGCCGAACTCTGTGGAACCGATTTTTGAGTTTTGTCAGTGTATTGATGTAAGCTGTCGAGTTGATTGTCTCACCTCTTGTCATTACATCAACAAAAATCACACCATCAATGTCCTAGAAGACAGTGATCATCACCTTTCCGGCTGATGGAGATGTTTTGAATTTTTTTCTTTTTGGTGACTGCGGATGATGCCATTCCATTGACTGCATTTTGTTTCAGGCTCATAATAATGTGCCCACGTTTTGTCACCGGTAACAATTTTTGGACAAAAACATTTCTCCTTCAACACCGAAACGCTCCAACAATTCAGAACAGAATGTTTTCCTTTGAACTCTGTGATCATTTGTTAGGCACCGAGGAACCCATCGAGCGCAAATCTTTGAATATCCGAGAGTTTTAAAAATTGCGATTGCACTTCCCTTGCTGACTGTAAGCTGCAATGCCAATTGCTGACTAGTGATACGCCTATCCTTACGAATAATGGCATCAGCCCGGTTTAACATGTCTGTGCTGGTAGCCGAGGCAACACGTCCAGAACGCGGTAAATCATGCAGCTCCACTCGTACACTTTCTGCAGCTTTAATTCTCTGAACCCAGCGACTAACTGTGCTCCTATCGACTGCAGAACATTTGTACACTGCACACAATCGTTTATGAATGTTTGCCACAGTTTCTTTTTCCGCAACCAGAAATTCTATGACAATTCGCTGTTTGTAACGGACATGGTTGACAAGCTCCATTTTAACGGTTCATAGATTGCGTAATATTTTTCAGAATGCTGTGCAATTTGGTGCACATAATTGGAACATGTCATATTCCAAGTGTGCAAAATTTCACATTCCTATCTTTATTATTAGCCGAGAAAAAAATTGGTGTGCATTACATTTTGACCTCCCTACGTATATAATATATAGAATATTAGAAACATATGGAAATATAACAGCAGCAGGAACGATTGCGGTTATGTCTCCCCTCGACGCTGAAAGGCAAATGAGGAAGGAAAGAAGAAGAAGGAGGAGGAGAAGAAGAAAAGAAGAAGAAGAAGAAGGAGAAACATACACACAGTCAGACTGAGGATCTAGCAGCTCTCACGAGATCGGCGAATTACCGTTAACGCAACGTCAAGCCAATTTCATGAACCACTGACACAGACAGTCAGCTTTCAACACGCAGTTTCAATCAGCGAATAGCACTCAAATAAATCCTCACCTGTCGGTCATAGATCTCTACAATTTATTGGTGAACCTTCGTAGCGCTGTATATCGTTAACAGCTGGGCTGTAAATTACCTTGCTGATCACTGTTTGTGATAGATTCCACAGGAGAATATGTTAAGCTCGTGTGCTAATGAAAGTTCTTTTGTTAAATGTCACTTATGATTGTTATGGTACAATGAGCATCAAATAATCACTCTCGTCTTGATAGTGAAAATAAGAACCATCATCAGTGACATCATCGTCATTGTCATGGAGCTGTAGGCTTTCAGGGGGTAGACAAATAATAATAGCAATAATGATGATGGCAATGGGGATGATAATGATGGCGATGATAATGATGGTGATGATAATGATGGTGATGATAATGATGGTGATGATGATAATGATGGTGATGATGAAAATGATGGTGATGATAATGGTGGTAATAATAATGATGGTGATGGTGATGATGATAATGATGGTGATGATAATGATGGTGATAATAATGATGGTGATGATGGTGATGATAATGATGGTGATAATAATGATGGTGATGATAATTATGGTGATGATAATTATGGTGATGATGATAATGATGGTGATTATAATGATGGTGATGATAATGATGATGATGATGGTGATGATAATGAAGATGATGATAATGATGGTGATGATAATGATGGTGATTATAATGAAGATGATGATAATGATGGTGATGATAATGATGGTGATGATGATGATGATGGTGATGATAATGATGGTGGTGATAATTATGGTGGTGATGGTGATGATAATGATGATAATGATGGTGATGATAATGATGATAATGATGATGATAATAATGATGATGATAATAATGATGGTGATTATAATAATGCTGGTGATGATAATAATGATGATGATAATGTTGGTGATGGTGACGATAATGATGGTGATGATAATGATGGTGATGATAACGATGGTGATTATAATAATGGTGATGATTATAATGGTGATGATAATGATTGTGATGATGGTGATGGTGATGATACTGATGGTGATGACAATGATGGTGATAATAATGATGTTGATGATAATGATTGTGATGATAATGATGATGGTTATGATAATGATGGTGATGTTGATGATAATGATGGTGATTATAATAATGGTGATGATAATGATGGTAATGATTATAATGGTGATGATGATGATAATGATGGTGATGATGGTGCTGATAATGATGTTGATGATAATGATGGTGAACATGATGATGGTAATGATGGTGATAATGGTGATAGTAATGATGATGATGGTGGTGATGATGGTGGTGATGATGGTGATGGTAATGATGGTCGTGATGGTGATGGTAAAGATGTTGATGGTGATGATTATGATGTTGATGATAATGACGGTGATGATAATGATGGTGATGGTGGTGATGATAATGATGGTGATGGTAATGATGGTCGTGATGGTGATGGCAAAGATGTTGATGGTGATGATTATGATGGTGATGATAATGACGGTGATGATAATGATGGTGATGGTGGTGGTGGTAATGATAATGATGGTGATGATGGTGCTGATAATGATGGTGATGAAAATGATGGTGATGATGATCATGGTGATGGTAATGATGGTGATAATGTTGATGGTAATGATGGTGATAATGGTGATGGTAATGATGGTGATAATGGTGATGGTAATGATGGTGATGATAATGGTGGTGATAATAATGATGGTGTTGGTAATGATGGTGATGGTGATGATAATGATGGTGATAATTTTGATGGTAATGCGTTTCATGATGGTGTTGTTAATGATGTTGATGGTGATGATTATGATGGTAATGATAATTATGATGATGATAATGATAGTGATGATAATAATGATGGTGATGATAATGATGGTGAAGATAATGATAATGATGGTGATGATAAGAAAAATGATAATGAAGATGATAAAAATAATAATTGTAATGATAATAATAACGATGATGATGATGGTAATGATGATAATGATGATAATAATAATGGTGATAGTGATAGCAGACGTATTTAAAATAATAGTAATCATCATCGTTAACATTTTCATTATCATCATCGCCCTCATCATTGTCATTGTTATTATCGCCATAATCATTTTCGTCATCATTATTATCATCGTCGTCACCGCCATCATCATAATCATAAACATCATCGTCATCATCATAATCTTCGTCGTCATCCTGTCATCGTAACAATCACAATCATCATCCTCGTCTTCGTCAAAATCATCCCCATTGCCATAATTATAATCATCATTATAATCGCCTTTAACATCCTCACAAACATCATCGTCATAGTCATCAGAAGGAGACTACGAGTTATCAATCTTGTTCCCTGTTAGGTAAATGATTGATGTCTCTTGATATGGGCTTCTTTTACATGGTGATGATGATGATGATGATGATACGAAGATGATGATGATGAAATTTACGACGATGGTGAAGACGATGATGCTGATGATGATGATGATGATAATAATGATGATGATGATGACGAGGATGATGATGATGAGGACGAAGATAATGACGAAGATGATGATAACGACGACGATGATGATCACGAAAATGATGATGATGACGAAGATGATGATGATGATGATGATGATGACGAAGATGATGATAACGACGACGATGATGATGACGATGATGATGTTAATGACGATGCTGATGATGATGATGATGATGATGATGATGATGATGATGATGATGACGAAGATGATAATGACGAAGATGATGATAACGACGACGATGATGATCACGAAAAAGATGATGATGACGAAGATGATGATAACGACGACGATGATGATGACGACGATGATGTTAATGACGCTGCTGCTGATGATGATGATGAAGATGATAATGACGATGATGATGATAACGACGACGATTATGACGATGACGATGATGATGACGACGATGATAAAGACGATGATGATGATGTCGATGATGATAATGATGACGATAATGACGACGACGACGATGATGATGATGATGATGATGATGATGATGATGATGATGATGATGATGATGATGATGATGATGATGATGATGATGATGATGATGATGATGATGATGATGATGATGATGATGACGGTGACGACGACGACGGTGATAATGATGGGGATGATGATTTGATGTCTCTAAATTTAAAAAAAATATTATCAATTCAAAATTATTGCGCTGCATTCAAGCCTTCACGCAGGTTATCTAGCACACACATAATCATTATTGTCATCGTCATCATTATTATTATCATTATCATCATTATCATCATCACCGTAATAATTATATTTTCATCATTATTATTATCATCATCATCCATATTGCCATCAATAGTACTATTATTATTTGTGGACCTCCTGAAAGTCTACAGTTCCAGCATTGTTTTGAACCGTCTGTTTAGTGACCTAGATCCCTGGCACGCACAGACCATCACCATCTATAGAGATAAGCATGAGTGCTGAAAAAGGAAGCCCCGAAAACGTTCCTACTAACGGTGACGTTTTTAGCTGACGTAACTCTACCCACTTTTACCACTGCTAGCAAAGCTGAAAAACTTCGCTAGAGAGGATTTTCCGGGGTTCCCCGTTCAGTTCTCAGGATTAATTCTTTAAGTGGCAACGAATAGACAGCAGTCGACACTTCGTAGTTATGAATCCAAGTCTGGGTAACAGAGTTCGTTCATGTGGGTCGGCTTCTCCTCGTAGTTTCTCAGTATTTCGAAGGGGAAAGTCGGGGCACCTATGGATGTGCCCGGAGTGCAGGGATTATAAAAATTATCTATTAAAATTGTTGTTCTGTATCATGATCATCATCATCATCATTGAGTGCCGTCTCCGTATCGACGGTTGGCTATCATTTGCGTCATACCGCTCTGTTTCTTGCTTTGCTGGTACAGGTTGTAGTAGGCTGACTTGTCCATCTTTTGATGTTACTTGTCCACGTTAGTTTTGGTTTGCCTCTGTCCATTTACCTTGTATTTTCCCTTTCAAGATTGCTTTTAGTTGGCGGTTGTGTCTTTTAACATGCCCTAAAAATCCCATTTGTCATGTTTGAATTGCTCTTAGTAATTCTCTTTTAATTTTAATTTTTTAAGACTCCATAGTTTGTTTTCTTTTCTTTCCATCCAGTTCTTCCTATTCTTCCATAAATCCACATTGAAAAGGCTTCAATTTTCTATTCTGTTTACTGTCAAATGTCCAAGTTTCTGCACCATATAGGAATATTGAGAAAATATAACATTTCACTATTTTAGGTTTTAGCACTGGTGTTATTTGTTAGAGTGTTAGTATATTTTTCATGACATTAAAATTACTTTTTGCCATTCCTATTCTTTTGTTTATTTCAGTTGTACATTTTCCATCACTGGTTATAGTATGTCTGAGGTAGTTGTAGTTCTGAACTGTCTCCATGTCTATTCCTTCTATTTTGATATCCACTTGTGGGTTTTGAGTATTTTCTTTGTTTATGACCACAGTTTTAGTCATTTTGATATTCATATCTAGTCCATACTTTTTGCTTGTCATGTTTATTTCATTAAGTAATTGTTGTAGATCTTTAGGATTTTCTGCTAGTAGTACAGTATCGTCAGCATATCTTAGGTTATTGATTATCTTTCCATTAATTTGTAGGCCTGGCATCTCTATGATGTTTTTAAAGATTTGCTCTGTGTATAGATTGAACAAGCTTGGTGATAGGATGCATCCTTGTCTTACTCCTCTTTTTATATCCATTGGCGTAGCGTTCTCCTTGTTATCGTTTATTATTGTTGTTTGCTTCCAGTATAAATTACATATTACTCAAATGTCAGGAATAGTAAACAATTTAGACTCCGTAAACAAAATGATAAATGCGGTTTATCTCTTGGATAAAAAATACTGTCTTGTACATCACGTGGCGTCAGCATTGCAAGCTGTTGAACAGAATGCGGCCTTCATTCTCACCCTTACACTGACGATCTGCAGGCCACAGATAACAGAGAAATACGATCTTCAATTTTTGTTGAAATTGGTTTTGTAATTGATAAATAATAACAGCAGGCAATGTTTTCAATGAGGTAGCCACTATAGCTCAGTGGTTAGTGAACTGGACTACAAAGGACAAGATGTCGGGTTCGATCCTGATCAACGGCTTCCGGGTTCACCCAGCCTTAAATGGGTACCAGATTTGTTCTGAGAAAGTAAAGAGGCACGAACGTAATACCGACCACATTACCACAAAAATTCATGTGCCGAATTTCTGTAAAATTTATGGTCACAAACACCATATTCCCTTTACGCCACTTGGTGTGACGGGGCTCATTGCTTGACTTTAATGTTTTCAATGACAATACACGGCTGTTTGTTTTTATCTAAAAGTGGCATATTAGTTCTAATATTGAAAATTTAGCAGCGTTTCTTTATGAAGAAGTCCCGAGTGTAGCACATTCCACACATTCATACAATTGATATTTTATGGAAGTGGTTTCAATTTGTAACTACACACGAAAATCGTAAAATTGTTTAGTTGAAGAAAATATTTATGTATGAAGGATAATGATGTTAATTTTTGTAAAAAAAAAAAAAAAAAAGGAAAAGATCACAGATGAGCAAGTCTGAGAATCTCGGGGGATGCAATATTCAATTTGTGACTCCACAAAAGTCTTCACATTTTAAGATACAGCTTTTTTCTAGTCATTTTGAATTTATAACCGAAGCCACGTCTTCCTGGAAAGTAGAGACACACAAGCACATCAACAAAAGTATCAGTGACAAACAGATGTGAATAATAAAGGAGAAATAAAAAAATATATATATAAAGTTTCTGCTGAAGGGCTATTGTGCCGAAACGCCCAGTCTATTATTTATTTATTCTAATTTGTGTTGTTCACTTTCTACTGAAAGCTTTGACCATACCGTTTTTTTTTCTATTTTTTATTTCTTTTTTCATGTCTCCTTACAATTACCTTTACAACAGCTTCGCATGTATATTCATTTCTTTTCTTTGACACTATGAATAATAAAGCAAGCCACCAAACGACGATAATAAATACATGGACAGATTCATTAACAAAGTATGTTGTCTATGTATGTGTGCGTGAGTGTGGATGTTTGTGAGAAAAGACATAAAAATTAAAAAAAAACATAATGAAGATATGTTTAAAATGCCAACACTGTATCCCCGTACTCACCACGATCTCTAGACCCGACACCAGTTGATAAACCGGGTTTGGACAAACATCGGTCAAAACCACCTCCGACCCGGTCTTTGACTCCGCTGTCACAGGCGCAATCAACAACGTGTAGACCTTGTCCAAAAAAATATTTAAAAATTACACAGCTAAATTGTTGAAAACAGCTTCCTAAGCAACACGTATCCAGAAACGAAGTGTTACGATCCTGCAGAGATAGTTGCTGCTAGACGGGTAGCTATTCTGCACACAATAACGTGGTAATGGCGGCAGTTCACGTGCAGCGCTCTCTCCTTTAAGTTGCTGGAATGGCGTGACTCGTGAGGGCTTCGTCAAATCTACGGAGCAACAATCTGGCTTCCTATTTTATTTTCTGAACTCTGGCACTGTTATGATTCCGCAGTGTCGAAATGGGTACCAGCCGCGGGTGGTGGCTGCGATACTTGGAGATGCGTGCAACGTGAATGAACTTTTAGGTTGACCTCCAGCCTCATATTTTATGACTTATAGATAAGGGCAATTGCGTTATGACAAAATAGTTCCATCAATTCTTCTTCTTCTTCTTTCCTTCCTCATTTGACTTGCAGCGTCGAGGCGAGATCTAATTTGCCTTCGTTTGCTCTTCTGTTCGCTCTGCTGTTGTTATGTTTCCTAATGCTTCTACTATTCCATCAATCCATCTTTTTTTTCGTGGTCGGCCCTTGGGTGTGGTGTTCTCGCAACGTTTATTGGAGGCTCGTTGTGTTGTGTTTTGATCTTTCTCACTTGTCCCGTTGGCAAACCAGTTTATCTGTTGTTTCTTCATATGCTCTATGGATGGGGGTTATTCTTAGCTTTTTCCTCAGTTCTTCATTTCTGATCGTATTTCCTGTCATTCGTCTAACACATTTCATCTCAGCGGTGGTATATATATTTTTCTTATTGTTCTTGCATCTAGGGTCCAGGTCTGGCATTGGTAGCACAACGTTGGGATAAAGATTATATTGTAGAGTGTTCGTTTTTACCTCTTGAGTTATTTCTTGTTGAACAATAGTGATGATAGCTGCCCAATAATTTTACAAGCTTTGATGCATCTTGAGTGTATTTCTGCTGTTTATGAATTGTCGTTTGTCACTAGTCTTCCTAGGTATTTGAATTCCCCTACTTGTTAAGTAGATTTAAGTGTTCTTGTAGGTCTTCTATTTGTCCATGTATTAGTGCCTGCTTGTCTGCAAATAGAAGCTGTATGATCACCTCTGTCACTGATGGGTTGGCTAGCTTGCATATATAGTCCATGTATGTAATAAACAGAAGGGGGGATAGTATGCACCCCATTTCTTACACCTGATATAACTTCGAAGTGGTCTGTGTAACCTGCTGCTGTTCTGACTGTGCAGCTGCTGTTGATGTAGAAACTTTTAATTAAGTTGGTTAGATGTTGGCTTACTCCGTATTTTGTTAGTTACTTCAATTATTACCCTAAATTATCATATCTTAGTTATTTGCATTATAAATTATGTAAAAATCATAAGTTTGCTGTTAACATCTCTTGCAGCGGACTGTTCAAGTGTTTCTTTTAATATAAAGATTCAGTGCAGTGATCTAAGGAGGTGTTTGTAAAACTGGCTTTCTGTCGGTCTATACTTATAGGTTACATAAAGAGAGGATTAAACCATCTTATTAGTTAAACCACTGTTGTCATGGCAACGAAGGAGCTCATTGATGCAATGAATTGCCTAGTTATCGTGCACGATGAAAAGACGATAGATGTATTTTTCTTGTAGTAGATTTGATAAACAGGGAAGAGCAAAACATCATCTAAACATACAGGAAAAAAAACTATGATAATGTCCGTCGATAAATTAAAAAAGCCAAC
Organism: Megaustenia siamemsis; assembly: GCA_032433765.1. Classification (NCBI taxonomy): domain Eukaryota; kingdom Metazoa; phylum Mollusca; class Gastropoda; order Stylommatophora; family Ariophantidae; genus Megaustenia; species Megaustenia siamemsis. The sequence goes on along the minus strand of JAVIAB010000047.1, from coordinate 15,307,139 downwards.
TCAAAATCATCATCACCAGTGAAGAACTTGAAATTGTAACAAACTATGAATATCTGGGATCTGTAGTAACTAACAATGCAGACTGTCGGAAAGAGATCAAAAGAAGATTAGCAATAACAACACAAACATTAAACGCCATGAAGAACGTGTGGCACAATTCAAACAAGGCAGTAAAATTAAGATGACATGTATCTTCCCGACAGCAACATACAGTCATGAATCATGGACAATCTCACAACCAGCAAGGAAAAAAATTGATTCATTCAAAACAAAATGTTACATGAAAATCCTACAGATGTCTGGGTAACAAAAAAGATAAATGAAGACATACTAAAAGATTAAAACATTAAAAAGAACTGATTTATAAACACCATTCTACAGAGGAAAATAAAATACTATGACCACATCAAAAGACACAACGGACTGGAAAGATCAATAATGGAAGATGGTTTCTGGATAAGGCATCAGGGGCAGACCAAGAAGAAGGTGGTTTCAAGACATCATGGAGGCCTTGAACATAATAACAGAAGAAGTGAGAGATCTGGCTAGAGACCTCTCAATGGTCTCTGATTAGTTCAACGTTTTGCTACGGACACGCAACCTGATGATGGTGATCCGTTTGGGATATTGTAAGATTTCCCACCTTTATCGAATGTGTGTGTGTGTTTTTTTTTTGTGTGACAGGAGAGTGAGAAGGTGGCTGTTTTTGTGTTGCTTATTACTCGACTGTCCAGTTCTCTACATTGTCCACCTTTCTTTGAGCAGAAAAGAAGTTGTAATGACGTTCTACGTAGCTGTCCACATTCCGAAGTCGTATTCCTGTCAGCTGTTGAAAAAGTGTTGGTGACATCATTTTGTGACGTCATTTGTATATATATATATATATATATATATATATATATATATATATATATATATCTGCGATCAGGACTCAATCAGAGTAGGATTCCAGACTCTCTCATGACGTCAGCTGTCAGGTAAAGTGTGTTGATCGCCCCCACAGGCAGAGCATCACAATTAGAGTCTGCCAGAACCACTCTGATTGAACACCCGTTAAAACGTTGCACTGTGTTCTGCGCCAGTGGCCCAGTGCATCCGATTTCAGCCAGATTTGTGTATATTAAGAAGCGTGTGATTGCTGTGACAATTCTCTGGGGACTCCCACTTGCAGCGTGACTGACTTGCCAAGAGGATTGTTTGTATTCGCTCTGATAATTATATGGGATAATTGTCTTTGGTTATGGTTAGTCGAAGGCCCCTGTTATCAATGCAAACGAATTAAAATTCATAATTGCTGAAACGCCTGTGCCAGTGGAATCATCCGAACTAACATCTCATCTCGTAGAAGGATCCAAACAAAGAAAGGCAGTTGCAGTCCCCATCATAGCAGCTACAGCACATGCCAAAAGACTTAAGACCACGCGACACCGAAAAATGAACGCAGCTGAATTGCCTTTTTATCATACGATATCATCATTCATCGTATGCAATCGGAATATCGAAACACAATCCGGATGAAACCCACAGCTCATGGTTTGCACAGAGCGCTAAACTCAGTAGCTCAAGCAGTAAGCCAGACTTGGAATATGAGGAAACTGCAACAATGAACACTTTTCAGACTATGCCTCAATGGTTCTTGCCGCCTATACGCCATATTGACCGGTATTCCAGTGATGACGTACATTGCAATCGACACAGAACACATTATTGCGCACACTGTAGAGGATTTCAGATCACATGTACGTAATCGGCTTTACCGGCGAAGATCCCAACAGTGGAACTTCCTATCTATACACTTATAGCGAAGCTCTAAGCTCAATTAAACGTTGAGACCATCCCCCCCATTTTTGTGCCTCCGTTAAAAAAATATAATCTGTAAAGTCACAGTTGAAAAAGTGAAGTAAAAAAGTGAAGTAAAAAAAGAATAAAGAAATTCTGTAAGAAAAAGTGTTTGTCTCGCTCGCATTGTAGTTTAAAGATAGAATTAACCATACGAAAAATAACTACATAAGAAAAATAACCATAGAAAGATATAATTAACCATACGAACAATAACTACATAAGAAAAATAACCAAAGAAAAATAGAATTAACTATACGAAAAATAAATACATAAGAAAAATAAACAGAAAAATATAATTAACCATACAAAAAATAACTACATAAGAAAAATAACCATAGAAAGATAGAATTAACCATACGAACAATAACTACATAAGAAAAATAACCATAGAAAGATAGAATTAACCATACGAACTACATAAGAAAAATAACCAAAGAAAAATAGAATTAAGGTGTCTTTGATCTAGGACAACATGATTTGTGTAACACCTGCTGGGGGGATTTCTACCATAAGTCTTTCTTTCCTTGCAGTGTCAAAGGCAGTGTCGGGAATGCTACTTCCCTCTGCCTCTGGGAGATGTTCCTTTCTGTTCCCTCTGGGAAGCTTTCCCCCCACCCCCCTGTATGGAGAGCAGGCTTCTTGAACTTATGAAATGTCTAGTTTGAGGTCAATTTTGATTTTCTTCAGATCGAAAAAAAAAAAAAATTTATAAATTTAAAAAAAAAATAGATTAAAAATAACAAAATACAGACATTCTAATTTTCTAATAAAAAAATAAATAAATAAAAATAAAAATAAAGACATTCTAATTTTCTATTAAAAAAGAAATAAATAAAAATAAAAATAAAGACATTCTAATTTTCTAATAAAAAATAAATAAATAAAAATAAAACTAAAGACATTCTAATTTTCTAATAAAAAATAAATAAATAAAAATAAAAATAAAGACATTCTAATTTTCTAATAAAAAAATAAATAAATAAAAATAAAAATAAAGACATTCTAATTTTCTAATAAAAAATAAATTTACAAAAATAAAAATAAAGACATTCTAATTTTCTAATAAAAAATAAATTTACAAAAATAAAATTAAAATAAGGACATTCTAATTTTCTCTCCTGTAGTTGCACTTGTGGACAGGTTGATACATGTTTGTGGTTTGTGTCTTTTTCCCCCTTCAAATTAACGAGTATAGGTTTGTAAACACTACCTTCTTGTTGTTGCATAATTTTTCAACACGCGATCTTATCTACATTTTCAATTGCCATGTTTAGATCTCAGCCACCTGTGATTCGCCAAGACTTAGAGCACTATTAACACTAACGATAAAGAAACTCGCAGTAAGATGCACCCCCTGGGACACACCAAGCCACTGAATTCTGAAATTCCAGAATTTACACAGATATACCTTCCTCTTTCACAGAAGAGTTACGCGATATTTCCTTTTAGTGAAAAAAAAACAACATATTTTAGTAACAATTTAGCATACAGCCTGTCTGTCCCGCCATTTTGCCGGAAGTCCTCTAGACACCTATTATATATTGATGGGACTCAGCGCTAGATTTAGACTCAGTGGCGAAGCCCTAAGCTCAATTAAACGTTGAGACACCCCCCCCCCTTTTTTCCATTTTTGTGCCTCCGTTAAAAAAATATAATCTGTAAGTTCACAGTTGAAAAAGTGAAGTAAAAAAAGTGAAGTAAAAAAGTGAAGTAAAAAAAGTGAAGTAAAGAAAGTGAAGTAAAAAAAAGTGAAGTAAAAAAGGTGAAGTAAAAAAAGGGAAGTAAAAAAAGTGAAGTAAAAAAGGTGAAGTAAAAAAAGGGAAGTAAAAAAAGTGAAGTAAAAAAAAGTGAAGTAAAAAAGGTGAAGTAAAAAAAAGGGAAGTAAAAAAAGTGAAGTAAAAAAGTGAAGTAAAAAAAAGTGAAGTAAAAAAGGTGAAGTAAAAAAAAGTGAAGTAAAAAAAGTGAAGTAAAAAAGGTGAAGTAAAAAAAGTGAAGTAAAAAAGGTGAAGTAAAAAAAAGTGAAGTAAAAAAAGTGAAGTAAAAAAGGTGAAGTAAAAAAAGTGAAGTAAAAAAAAGTGAAGTAAAAAAAGAGAAGTAACAAAAAGAACAAAGAAATTCTGTAAGAAAAAAATGTTTGTCTCGCTCGCATTGTGTGGCCCTAAGCTGTAGTTTATTGAGCTTATACTGAGTTTATATTGAGCTAAAATGGAGTTTATATTGAGCTTATGTTGAGCTTATGTTGACCTGATATTGAACTTATGTTGAGTTTATTTTGAGCTTATGTTGAGCTTATGTTGAGGTTATGCTGAGCTTATGTTGAGATTATGTTGAGCTTGTGTTGAGCTTATGTTGAGCTGATATTGAACTTATGGTGAGTTTATTTTGAGCTTATGTTGAGATTATGTTGAGCTTATTTTGAGCTTATGTTGAGCTTATTTTGAGCTTATGTTGAGATTATGTTGAGGTTATGTTGAGCTTATGTTGAGATTATGTTGAGCTTATGTTGAGCTGATATTGAATTTATGTTGCATTTATTTCGAGCTTATGTTGAGATTATGTTGAGTTTATTTTGAGCTTATGTTGAACTTATATTGAGATTATGTTGACCTTATGTTGAGATTATGTTGTAGCTTATTTTGAGCTTATGTTGAGCTTATGTTGAAGTTATGTTGAGCTTATGTTGAGATTATGTTGAGTTTATGTTGAGGTTATGCTGAGCTTATGCTGAACTTATGTTGAGCTTATATTGAGTTTAGATTGGGCTTATGTTGAGCTTATATTGAGCTTATTTTGAGCTTGTGTCGAGCTTATGTTGAGGTTATACTGAGTTTATTTTAAGCTAATGTTGATCTTATATTCAGCTTACATTAAGCTTAAGTTTAGCTTATATTGAGCGAGCTTATTTTGAGCTTATAATGAGGTTATACTGAGTTTATTTTGAGCTAATGTTGAGATCATACTGAGTTTATTTTGAGCTTATGTTGACCTTATATTCAGCTTACATTAAGCTTATGTTTAGCTTGTGTTGAGCTTCTGTTGAGCTTATACCAAATCCGAACCGTAAATGAGATTTCAATCATAAGATTGCTGAACATAATGATTGATATGTGACATTTAGACACGGTGATTTATGGGACCATAATCATTGGATTGCTATAAGCGATGATGGATGAGACATAATCCTTTCATTGCTATAAGCGATGATGGATGAGACATAATCCTTTCATTGCTATAAGCGATGATGGATGAGACTACAATCCTTTCATTGCTATAAGCGATGATGGATGAGACATAATCCTTTCATTGCTATAAGCGATGATGGATGAGACATAATCCTTTCATTGCTATAAGCGATGATGGATGAGACTACAATCCTTTCATTGCTATAAACGATGATGGATGAGACATAATCCTTTCATTGCTATAAGCGATGATGTATGAGACATAATCCTTTCATTGCTATAAGCGATGATGTATGAGAAGACAATCCTTTCATTGCTATAAGCGATGATGGATGAGACATAATCCTTTCATTGCTATAAGCGATGATGGATGAGACATAATCCTTTCATTGCTATAAGCGATGATGGATGAGACATAATCCTTTCATTGCTATAAGCGATGATGGATGAGACATAATCCTTTCATTGCTATAAGCGATGATGGATGAGACATAATCCTTTCATTGCTATAAGCGATGATGGATGAGAAGACAATCCTTTCATTGCTATAAGCGATGATGGATGAGATACAATCCTTTCATTGCTATAAGCGATGATGGATGAGAAGACAATCCTTTCATTGCTATAAGCGATGATGGATGAGAAGACAATCCTTTCATTGCTATAAGCGATGATGGATGAGAAGACAATCCTTTCATTGCTATAAGCGATGATGGATGAGACTACAATCCTTTCATTGCTATAAGCGATGATGGATGAGATACAATCCTTTCATTGCTATAAGCGATGATGGATGAGACTACAATCCTTTAATTGCTATAAGCGATGATGGATGAGATACAATCCTTTCATTGCTATAAGCGATGATGGATGAGAAGACAATCCTTTCATTGCTATAAGCGATGATGGATGAGAAGACAATCCTTTCATTGCTATAAGCGATGATGGATGAGAAGACAATCCTTTCATTGCTATAAGCGATGATGGATGAGAAGACAATCCTTTCATTGCTATAAGCGATGATGGATGAGAAGACAATCCTTTCATTGCTATAAGCGATGATGGATGAGAAGACAATCCTTTCATTGACATAAGCGATGATGGATGAGAAGACAATCCTTTCATTGCTATAAGCGATGATGGATGAGAAGACAATCCTTTCATTGACATAAGCGATGATGGATGAGAAGACAATCCTTTCATTGCTATAAGCGATGATGGATGAGACTACAATCCTTTCATTGCTATAAGCGATGATGGATGAGATACAATCCTTTCATTGCTATAAGCGATGATGGATGAGACTACAATCCTTTCATTGCTATAAGCGATGATGGATGAGATACAATCCTTTCATTGCTATAAGCGATGATGGATGAGAAGACAATCCTTTCATTGCTATAAGCGATGATAGTTGAAACTACAATTTCGAGATTGTAGAAAACGCTGATTGGTGTAACAATGAAGATCATTCTGTAATTCTTTGTTAAATTGGTGTAACAACCAAGATCATTCTGTAATTCTTTGTTAAATTGGTGTAACAACCAAGATCATTCTGTAATTCTTTGTTAAATTGGTGTAACAACCAAGATCATTCTGTAATTCTTTGTTAAATTGGTGTAACAACCAAGATCATTCTGTAATTCTTTGTTAAATTAGTGTAACAATGAAGATCATTCTGTAATTCTTTGTTAAATTGGTGTAACAATCAAGATCATTCTGTAATTCTTTGTTAAATTGGTGTAACAACCAAGATCATTCTGTAATTCTTTGTTAAATTGGTGTAACAATCAAGATCATTCTGTAATTCTTTGTTAAATTGGTGCAACAACAATCTAGATCAATCTGTTATTAATTCTTGGTTAAATTGGTGTAACAATCAAGATCATTTTGTAATTCTTGGTTAAATTGGTGCAACAATCTAGATCAATCTGTTATTCTTCGTTAAATTGGCGTTAGAATCAAGATCATTCTGTAATTCTTTGTTAAATTGGTGTAACAATCAAGATCATTCTGTAATTCTTTGTTAAATTGGTGTAACAACCAAGATCATTCTGTAATTCTTTGTTAAATTGGTGTAACAATCAAGATCATTCTGTAATTCTTTGTTAAATTGGTGCAACAACAATCTAGATCAATCTGTTATTAATTCTTGGTTAAATTGGTGTAACAATCAAGATCATTTTGTAATTCTTGGTTAAATTGGTGCAACAATCTAGATCAATCTGTTATTCTTGGTTAAATTGGCGTTAGAATCAAGATCATTCTGTAATTCTTAAATAAATAACGGGATCAGTATGTGGAAACAACTTTGCTTCAGAAAATATAACTGTAAACATCGAGCTACTTAAAACAATCAACACGAATTCTCAGTTCCCTTCTAGTGAAAAGAAATGAAAACCCTGGAAGTTGGTTTGAGTACAGTGCTGATCTGTTTGTCTATATTGGGTTGTTTGTTTTTGTTTGTTGTATGAGGTCAAGGTGAGTGTTTGACAAGTAAACGTTTCTCATAGAAAGAAGAAACAACTTCGACACCCCCTGTGACGTGTTAGATATAAGGTATAAATTGTGTTAATGCCTCATTTATATTTATATAAATAATGACACATTGAAGTGTCTTCTCAATGAATTCGTTGTCTAATTCGGTTTGCACTGAGTATTTTGGGATTAACTGTTTTAGGGAGCGAGCTTGCTGGTCTATCTATAGAGTAGAGACTTGGACAGCAATGGTAGGCTCACTATTTGTGTTTTTTAAAGGAGGGATTTTTTTTTAGATGTTTGGTTCTAGATCAACTTGAATCGCTCAGCTTAGCTTCACGTAACAATTGGACAACACAAACCAGATCGACGTTTCGGCTCAATAGGCCTTCAGCAGGAACAAACATACAACACATACATATATGTATTTAAAATAACAAATAATTTTTTTAAAATATAATAAATTGGAACTAGAAGAAGAAATAAAAGGAAAATTAAAAATAAAAAGTCTTCATTGTATTCTCTGATTTGTAAAAAAAAAAAAAAAAGGAAACAAGAATGTTAGTGTGCACAGATTTGACCAGGACTCGTTCTCAAATCTCCTTGATTCCCGTTAGACTTCTGCCCTTCCTTGTATGGATTCATCTTTTCTGTTCTGACATGGATGATTCTCTAAGGTTATGAGAGCCTTCTTCTTCATCTCTACGGCTGTAATGAGTTTCACCGAGTTTTCTTGAACCCAATCCTTGTTGGAATGTTTTTTTTTTTTTTTTTTTTTTATTAAACCAAAAGAAACGATCGCGCTGTCAAGGATGAATGATTTCAGGCTGTTCCATGTATCAGATGCATTATTTAGATCATCTGTTTTCTCTAAGCAATTCTAAAAAGACGTTCATGGAGAGAGCTTGGCTGTCAGGTAATTTTGTTGCAGCTATATTGATCTTAGGTCTAGATGGTTCTTTACATTTCTGTATTCTTTTAGTGTTTGCTTTACTTATGACACGTGCGTGCTGTGTCTCACAGTCAGCGCTATGGTGTGCTCTGGTTATTCTAACATTATTTTGGTGGTGTCCACGAACCAGCACAAAATCTCTCTCTAAATATATATAAAAGCATAAAGATACCGACACTATTTTGTAAAGAGAGTTCAGTGGCATTGCGCTTATTGCACTCGCATGTACACCTGAAGGTTCGGGCTAAAATGTCAGTTGTTGCAAAATCCATTTCCGGATTAGATGTCTCTCGGTGTCCTCCCAGCCCCTTTAAATGAAGATCGGAGATATTTCCTGGAAGGGAACAGCAGGGAGAACGGGAAATGGCCATCTCACCTCATGTAGCACACTGGCTGTCATACCTCATGTAGCACACTGGCCGTCATACCTCATGTAGCACACTGGCCGTCATACGTCATGTAGCACACTGGCTGTCATACCTCATGTAGCACACTGGCTGTCATACCTCATGTAGCACACTGGCCGTCATACCTCATGTAGCACACTGGCCGTCATACGTCATGTAGCACACTGGCTGTCATACCTCATGTAGCACACTGGCCATCTCACCTCTTGTAGCACACTGGCCGTCTTACCTCATGCAGCGCACTGGCCGGCTCACCTCATGTAGCACACAGGCCATCTCACCTCATGTAACAAACTGGCCGTCTTACCTCAAGTAGCGCACTGACCGTCTCATCTCATGTAGCACACTGACCGTCTCACGTCATGTAGCACACTGGCCATCTCATCTCATGTAGCACACTGGCCATCTCACCTCATGTAGCACACTGACCGTCTCATCTCATGTAGCACACTGGCCGTCTTACCTCAAGTAGCGCACTGGCCATCTCACCTCATGTAGCACACTGGCCGTCTCATCTCATGTAGCACACTGACCGTCATACCTCATGTAGCACACTGACCGTCTTACCTCATGTAGCACACTGACCGTCTTACCTCAAGTAGCGCACTGGCCATCTCACCTCATGTATCACACTGGCAGTCTCACCTCATGTAGCTCACTCGCTGTCTTACCTCATGTAGCTCACTGGCTGTCTTACCTCATCTAGCACACTGACAACATCGCCTGATGTAGCACACTGGTCGTCTTATCTCATATAGCACACTGGCCACACTGGCCGTCATACCTCATGTAGCACACGGACCGTTTTACCTCATGTAGCACACTGACCATCTCACCTCATATAGCACACTGACTGTCTCACCTCATGTATCACACTGGACATCTTACCTAATGTAGCACACTGGTCGTCTTACCTCATGTAGCACACTTGTCATTTCATCTCATGTAGCACACTGGCCCTCTTACCTCATGTAGCACATTGGCCATCTTACCTCATGTAGCACACTGGCCATTTTACCTCATGTAGCACATTGGCCGTCTTACCTAATGTAGCACACTGGCCATCTTACCTCATGTGGCACACTGGCCATCTTACCTCATGTGGCACACTGGCCGTCTTACCTCATGTGGCACACTGGCCGTCTTACCTCATGTGGCACACTGGCCGTCTTACCTCATGTGGCACACTGGCCGTCTTACCTCATGTGGCACACTGGCCGTCTTACCTCATGTGGCACACTGGCCGTCTTACCTCATGTGGCACACTGGCCGTCTTACCTCATGTGGCACACTGGCCGTCTTACCTCATGTGGCACACTGGCCGTCTTACCTCATGTGGCACACTGGCCATCTTACCTCATGTGGCACACTGGCCGTCTTACCTCATGTGGTACACTGGCCGTCTTACCTCATGTAGCACACTGGCTACCTCGTTTCACGTAGCACACTGGCTACCTCACCTCATGTACACACACTGTCCTCACCTCATGTAGCGCATTGGCCACTGCACCTCATGAAGCACCATGAAGTAAAATGCAATCATTAAAGTCTTATTACATATTTTCATTACCTTACTTTTTTTAAAATGTTGTGGTCAGTATTACGCCAGTGCTGTCTCTCTTTCGAGGATAGATACAGTACCCATTTATGGCAGGATGAATCTAGGAGACATCGATGGAAACCTAAGTGATCCCTTTACTGAGGCCTGTAAAATTTACATAAAAGACTGGAGAATAAAGGCCGCTTTTCCAGTGCAGTCGCTACGAGATGTTGGAGTCAGAGATTTTATTTCATTCCCTATAGAAAAAAAAAAAATCTTCATTTATATATATCATCATCATCAAGTGCCGGGACTGCTGGCATAGGTGATCATGTCTCTCCACAACTTTCGATCTCGACAGTTATTTATCATTTCTGTTGTTGACCTTCTGCCAAGCCATTCTCTTAAGCTGTCTAGTATTTGTTCTCTTTGCTTCCCTCTATCTCTTCGTCCCTCAATTTTCCCAGTTGTTACAATATATTATAGCTGTTCTCTTCTTATTGCATGGCCAAAAAAAATGATGATTGTTTCTTCCTAATATTGGAAATTCGGGGGCCTCGGTAGCCTAGTTGGGAAAACCACCCGACAAGACTACCGATGTTCGGACAACCCATGTTCGATTCCCGCTGGGAGCAGTGTGAATTATACTCGTGGTTAGAAGAAAAAAAAAACCTCCACGGTCGACCCAGCCGTTGGCAGAAATGGGTACCAGGGTATTACCCTGGGGAGGTGAGGAATGTTGCCTCGCATCTGAGTTTCGATGCTTGAGACGACACTATCCAGAAATCTCCGAACATTTCTGGATAGGCGGCCGAGCACATATGGGTGGAAACTCGCGTGCTAAGACGTCGGTTCAAGTCTCGTACTTTAGCTGTACCTTTTATTGGAAAGAAGCTCTCTTTTCTTAAATATAGCAACATTTTTTGGGGGCATTAAAACTCAAACACTGGGGGACTGGTTGGTCTCGAGGCATGACGCCGGCCTCGAGACAGAGATGTTGTTGGTTCAAATCCCGGCTGCACCAGTTGGGATTTTTATTTATGATATCTCTCTGCGGCAACCACCCCTTGGTCTCAGCAGCGAGGCCCGGCTGGAAACGTCAATTACTCATCGACGGAAAAAATATGAGTGCCTCCGAAGACGGTGTTATCTGCCTGTGCGACGAGGAACCCCTGTGCACACGCTTGCCAGGGAAAAATGGATTAACACGCAAAATTCAGTTCCTAGTCTCTAGGGACTTCGTCAGAGGTCAAAGCTGGCGAACGAAAAAAAAAAGTACATTTTGCCAGTCGTATGGCGAATATGATGTTAGTGACCATATTTTTCTATGACCAACGGCACATTTTTGAGCCATGTGTCGGTATTACGCCAGTGCGCCTTTATTTCCAGAAAAATCTCTAGTATTCATTTTTTGAGTAAGAATAAACATCAGAGCTTTGTCGAATCGCTAAAAATTCGTAATTTCCGGGAATTGAACTCGAATCCTTCTGTTCAGGAAGCGAGCACACCAACCACTCAGCCACCGAGGCTCTGTCTGGTTTGTGGACGTGTTGGGTTGTTGATTTTTTTTTCTTTCTTCTTCATGAGGTTTATTCAAGCTCAGACTAAATCATCTAACTCCACTTTAAGATTAAAACAAGCAGCTGGGGGCTGTAAGATCTTTACACAATACCTGATTGGCGATGCGATTAGTGTCTTTTTTTTTTAATATATCGTAACATTCCGATAAAATAAAAACGGTGTTTAAATCAGCCCTTATTATAATGACAAGAATACAATGAGAGTTGTCTGCCTTTCCCCTTTTATGGAAATCTTGCAGCTCATTCGTAACTATAGGATGTTAAATTTACACGCTGTCGCGAGCTGTCATTTCAAATGTCATTTAATGCTTGTTATCATGTTACTGCCTGGTGAAACACATCGTTATTTTGGATGATGTCATATGTTAACCCTAGCGACGCCATCAAAAGTCCAATTCATAATGTATGCACATATAATACAAATGAATACGTCAGCTGTTATGACGAATACCAGCGTCGAATTTTCTCATAATAAGAAATAATAAATTATTAAAGATTATAAATGAATAGTAACACTTTTATTAGTATTGATATCATCAACAACAGATCTCATGCTGACTTGAGTAATCAGTCCATTATACAATAGTCTATCCACATGATATCCAATGACGATTTCATGCCATGCCATATAGTGTTCGATATTTTTCCCTCTGTCGTCCACCGTTTCTCTTGCCCTGTATTCTGCCAGTTGTCACTATGTTCGAATATATTTATTCTATTATCTGATAATGTCCTGGTAATGCTGGTTATTGATTTCGGAAGTACATTAGAAGCTGTCTTTGCTTGCTGGCCTCATTCCATTTTTATTTCTTGTTGTTAAATATTTTGACTGCCTATGGAAACCTAATATTCTTTTAAAAATTCATATTTCCGTGACCTTTATTCCTCTCTTCGCTTTTATTGGATGTTTACATAGCGTCCATGCCTTATCTCCATTGGTCAGAATGTACAACGGTGAACGAAGGAAGAAATGTCGGTGGAACCTCCACCTAATCGTTGTGTACTGATACAATCTCTTCTCCCTAGATCTTGTCTCCATGTGTGTTTCACCAAGCCTGATATCAGTCTCTTCTCCCTAGATCTTGTCTCCATGTGTGTTTCACCAAGCCTGATGTCAGTCTCTTCTCCCTAGATCTTGTCTCCATGCGCGTTTCACCAAGCCTGATCTCAGTCTCTTCTCTCTAGATCTTGTCTCCATGCGCGTTACACCAAGCCTAATATCAGTCTCTTCTCCCTAGATCTTGGTTCATTGTGTGTGTGTTTCACCAAGCCTGATATCAGTCTCTTTTCCCCAGATCTTGTTTTCATCCGCGTTTCACCAAGCCTAATATCAGTCTCTTCTCCCTAGATCTTGGTTCATTGTGTGTGTTTCACCAAGCCTGATATCAGTCTCTTCTCCCTAGATCTTGTCTCCGTGTGTGTTTCACCAAGCCTGATGTCAGTCTCTTCTCCCTAGATCTTTTCTCCATGCGCGTTTCATCAAGCCTGATATCAGTCTCTTCTCCCTAGATCTTGTCTCCGTGTGTGTTTCATCAAGCCTGATGTCAGTCTCTTCTCCCCAGATCTTGTCTCCGTGTGTGTTTCATCAAGCCTGATATCAGTCTCTTCTCCCCAGATCTTGTCTCCGTGTGTGTTTCATCAAAGCCTGATATCAGTCACTTCTCCCTAGATCTTGTCTCCATGTGTGTTTCATCAAGCCTGATATCAGTCTCTTCTCCCTAGATCTTGTCTCCATGTGTGTTTCATCAAGCCTGATATCAGTCTCTTCTCCCTAGATCTTGTCTCCATGTGTGCTTCTCCAAGCTTGATGTCAGTCTCTTCTCCCTAGATCTTGTCTCCATGTGTGTTTCACCAAGCCTGATATCAGTCTCTTCTCTCTAGATCTTGTCTCCATGTGTGTTTCTCCAAGCTTGATGTCAGTCTCTTCTCCCTAGATCTTGTCTCCATGTGTGCTTCTCCAAGCCTGATATCAGTCTCTTCTCTCTAGATCTTGTCTCCATGTGTGTTTCACCAATCCTGATATCAGTCTCTTCTTTCTAGATCTTGTCTCCATGTGTGTTTCACCAAGCCTGATATCAGTCTCTTCTCTCTAGATCTTGTCTCCATGTGTGTTTCATCAATCCTGATATCAGTCTCTTCTCCCTAGATCTTGTCTCCATGTGTATTTCACCAAGCCTGATATCAGTCTCTTCTCTCTAGATCTTGTCTCCATGTGTGTTTCACCAAGCCTGATATTAGTCTCTTCTCTCTAGATCTTGTCTCCGTGTGTGTTTCACCAAGCCTGATATTAGTCTCTTCTCTAGATCTTGTCTCCGTGTGTGTTTCACCAAGCCTGATATTAGTCTCTTCTCTCTAGATCTTGTCTCCGTGTGTGTTTCACCAAGCCTGATATTAGTCTCTTCTCTAGATATTGTCTCCGTGTGTGTTTCACCAAGCCTGATATTAGTCTCTTCTCTCTAGATCTTGTCTCCGTGTGTGTTTCACCAAGCCTGATATTAGTCTCTTCTCTCTAGATCTTGTCTCCGTGTGTGTTTCACCAAGCCTGATATCAGTCTCTTCTCTCTAGATCTTGTCTCCATGTGTGTTTCACTAAGCCTGATATTAGTCTCTTCTCTCTAGATCTTGTCTCCGTGTGTGTTTCACCAAGCCTGATATTAGTCTCTTCTCTCTAGATCTTGCCTCCGTGTGTGTTTCACCAAGCCTGATATCAGTCTCTTCTCCCTAGATCTTGTTTCATTGTGTGTGCTTCTCCAAGCCTGATGTAAGTCTCTTCTCCCTAGATCTTGTTTCATTGTGTGTGCCTCTCAAGGCCTGATGTTAACATCTTCTCCCTAGATCTTGTCCTCTAGTATGTCTCTAGGCCTGATGTCACTCTCTTCTCTGTGGAACTTGTTTCCTTGTGTGTCTTCAAACCTGTTGACATAATTTCCTGATTTCCTTTGACGTAACCTTGTATACGTTGATTTTCACTTTCTTGGTATTAATTTGACCCTGTTGTTCTCCTTCATAACTTTATCTGACCGTGTAATAAGAATGTGACAACTGGAACAAATGAGTGAAAAGAGATCAAGGGAAACAAATAATTAAAAAAAACTAGAAGCTTGTTCTAAAAGACTAACCATCCAACTATTCTAATGTAAATAATGTAACTATTCAAAAGTGCAAAACTAACTAATTAACTAACTAACTAACTAACTAACTAACTAACTAACTAACTAACTAACTAACTAACTAACTAACTAACTAACTAACTAACTAACTAACTAACTAACTAACTAACTAACTAACTAACTAACTAACTAACTAACTACCTAACTAACTAACTAACTGCCTAACTTACTAACTAACTAGTTAACTAACTAACTAACTCACTGTTTAGCTAACTAATTAACTAACCAATTAACTGACATACCAGCTAACTAACTAACTAACAAGCTAACTAAATAACTAGTTAGCTAACTAACTAGCTAACTAACTAACTAGGTAAGTAACTACCTAGCTGACTCATTGCCTAACTAGCTAACTAATTAACTAACTGTCTAACA
Organism: Megaustenia siamemsis; assembly: GCA_032433765.1. Taxonomy (NCBI): domain Eukaryota; kingdom Metazoa; phylum Mollusca; class Gastropoda; order Stylommatophora; family Ariophantidae; genus Megaustenia; species Megaustenia siamemsis. The sequence goes on along the minus strand of JAVIAB010000047.1, from coordinate 15,291,613 downwards.
GGCTGACTATCTCAATAACTAACCCACTAAATTAATTTCTAACTATCCAACTAACCAAATAGCTAATTGAAAGATTAGTATACAGACTAACTGACCAAATAATCTACTAACTTACAAAGCAGTCATTTAACGACCTATCTATATAGTTCGTTCAGAAATTCGTGCCCACAGAGTTGATTAATTATCTCGGAATTTGTTTGATGAATTTCTGTAATTCTTTTTTTCGTGAAATCTTATTTTTTCACCGACCTTCAGTCTGATTTTTTTCCCTACTGTCATGCAGTTAGGAACGATTTTTGCTTATTTGAGGTAAATAAAAAGATGATTTTCTTGTTTATCCTAAATTTTAGGATTTTGCAATACCCACATTTATTGTAATAAACTCACCAATTAAAAAGGCAAATTTCACGTGCACACCACACAATCTTAGCACCTTTTCGCACTCTTATCTTGTAAGACGAACGACACTCCGAGGTTTTTTTTTTTTTTTGTAATTGCATTTCCGGTTTCTTGTTAAATTTGTCCAGAGGCGTATTTGACAAAATAGTTGCTATTAATAAATATTCCTGTATGTGTGATAATTTGTAAGCTGTTGTGAAGTGACTACTTGATTTTTATAACCATGAAGAGTTTAAAGTGTAAATTCATCACTATGCAAAAGGTAACTTTGTTATTGTACATGCACGTTTGCAAGGAATCTAAAAGGGGTATGTTATATTACTATTCAATGTAATATGGATACGCCTTTGTCTTGCTTTGTTAGAAAATTAACATAATTTACAGTAAAATCTAATGAGCATGCGGTTTGATATTTTTCTAAAATTATATAACAAAAAATGATTTGTGCAAAATTCAGACTACCTTTGTACTTAAATGTTATAAAATCTGAAGGTCGGTGAAAAAATAAGATTTCATGAAAAAGAATTACAGAAATTCATCAAACAGTTTCCGAGATAATTGATCATCTCTGTGGACATGAATTTGTGAACGAACTATAGTAGCTCATTAACTGAACTCATCATCATCATGGAGTGCCATCTCCGCAACGAAGGTTGGCTACTATGGAGCGCCATTCTGCTCTGTCTCTTGCTTTGATGGTGCAGGTTATCATAGGCTGATTTGTCCATCTTTTGATGTTACTCGTCCATGTTAGTCTTGGTCTGCCTCTGCCTCTTTTTACAATTGTATTTTCCCCTCCAAGATTACTCTTTTAGCCATGCTGTTGTGTCTTTCAACATGGCCCAAAAATCGCATTTGTTAACTGGTGTATGTTATATATATATATATATATATATATATATATATATATATATATATATATATATATAGAGAGAGAGAGAGAGAGAGAGAGAGTAGAGAGGGTGAGAGAGAACGTAATTTCAAAATGTGATGTGAACTCAATAATTGAAATAAAACTAGAGCATGACTCACTGAAGCAACTATATTCACAATCTAAATTAATTAAATGTAAATCACATTGAGACTTCAAAATCCGACGATTTTTACTCAGGGCATGCGGAGATCAAGGTTTAGAGGAATAGATAACATCAGAGAAATCCTGCAGGGAGATAACACCCAGCTCAATGTATTAGGCTCACTGTAGACGACTGCATGCATAGATTTTAACACATTACAGTGGCGTTACCACATTAGTGAAACAGATACAGAGCTGGAAGTTGTCAGCGATCCACAGCTGATGGCTTGCGCCAGGATCGGTGAACCAGAACCATCCAGACCCTGCTCCACCTCTTCGTGGTGCCTCTAGTAACATACTAACCTGTCTAGTCTGGCCAAGCGTGCAGGGATCGAAGAGGGAAGACAACCCGGTACTCAAAAATGTCGGGCTGAAGTCGGATGTGTTGGGCCGAAAGGCGCAAATATCACAGTTATACTGTAAACCACAACACAACGCAGACACGCCCACTTAACGTCCTTTTAAGGGCGGATGATGAAGAGGAATATATTCTAGTCTACCATAATACTCTAGAATACTTTAGTCATCGGGCGAAGGCAAGCAAGCAGACATATCATGTCAATGATCAGGCAGATGATACCACTAAAGTTGAACAAAGAAATAACACTAAAGGCAAAACAGGCACTCTGCAACACAATCTTCATTCCAGCGTTATGCTACAAATAGCAAACCATGAAGTTAGACTTTAGTTTTCTTGATTCTTTATCCTTCTAGAGTCCCATTAGACGTCACATTAAGCTTGTACTGTTTCTCGCCACTCGTCTCTATTCTTGGCGAGATGTTCGATCGTATCTAATGAGTCCATGCCTGCTAACTTTACTTCTCTTATAAGTGTACTTGTTAGTGTCTCTCTAGGTCTTCCTCTTTTCATGTGTCCTGATGTTTCCCATTGAAGAGCCGGTTTCGAATTCTTTTCTTGTCTCTTTTCAACAAATGTCATACAAATGTCCAACTTATTTTTCTAATTGTAATTGAGATCTTTGGTTGCATGACCATTTCTCTTATCTCAATACTAGTTTTGAATTCGTCCACAGAGTATTTGTCAGCGACTTATAGCTGATGGCTTGCTTCAAGATCAGTGAACCTGAATTATCCGGATCCAACTCCACCTCTTCGTAGTGCCCTTCGAAACAGACTAACCAGTCCAGTCTGGTCAAGTAAGTAGGGATCGAGAGGGAAGGCAACCCGCTACTCACAAATGACGTACAGAAATCGGATGTGTTAGAACTGAAGGCGCAAATATCAGACTTCTACAACACAACGTACCGGCGCCCACTTAACGTCCTTTCTAGAACAGATAACAAAGAGGATTATTTCAAAAACCAATATGTGAAAACAAGCATTCCAACAACAGATAATATAGTTTAGCGACATGGCAAGACAGAGAAATCAAAATACGACCAAATGAGCCTTCAACAATCGTTAAGAGAACACCAGACTCAAGGGCCGACAAAGTGGATTGGTGAAAAATTAGAAACACTAGAAAACATGACATCAGAACAGCCCCCCAAAAAAGCAGAAACCCGCTACTCGTGTCACTGCCTCTGACATCGTAAGATAAACGAGGAAGCAAAGAAGAAAAACAAGAAGGGTGGCGCTGCTAAGGTTAACATTATCCAGGGCGGTAACTTAGGTCGTTGTTCAACAATTGTTTACCTGTTAATGTTAGAGATTGTTACACGGCATTTTGCTACTGCTACTTTAGTTGATTCGCTCTTGTGTATCTTTCCAGGAAGATAATAAAAACAACATGTGTTTCTTCTATAATAAAGTAAAGTAAAGAACCCCCGTCACGCCAAGTGGCGTATATGGAATATAGTGTTAATAACCATACATTTTACAGACCCTTCAGCACATGATTTTTGGCGTTATGTGGTCAGTATTACGCCCGTGCCGCTTTACTTTCCCCCAAAAAAACCCCGGTACCCATTTAAGGGTGGGTGAGCCTGGAAGCCGTCGATTGGGATCGAACCGGACCTCTTGTCCTTTGTAGTCCAGTTCACTAACCACTGAGCTATCGCGGCTCCCTTTCCTCAATAATACAGACATGGTAATTAGAGGGAGCTGTATCTTTCCAGCTTGTTGCAGGAGCTACTGAGTTAAGTGCTCTGTGCACACCGTGAGCTGTGTGTTTCATCCGTTTTGATCATGTTCCGATATTCCAATTGTTTACGATGAATGCTGATATCGTATGATAGGGAACAGTTGGCCGTGTTCACTTTCTATGCGGTTTCGCCTTATGTCTTTTGGCGTGTGCTGAGACTGCTATGATGGGAACTACAGCTACCGTTCTTTGTTTGGAAGATGAGTTAGTAATTCGGATGATTTCACTGGCACGAGCGGTTGAGCAATTATGGATTTTAATTCGTTTGCAGTGATACCGGGACCTTCCATAACCAAATAACCAAGCTGTATCTTAAAAGATAGATGAAACTGAGTGTTTCAGGGTATGAAATATTGACATTTTATCATGTTTGTTACAAGGATAAAGTTTTACAATATCATTGATACAAAGCTAATTACTAGGGCTTGGATTATTTTACCTAAAATTTGTCAAACATGATCTAAAAATTGGCAATCGTGGCCCAAAAAATGTCAAACATGGCTTAAAAATTTGTCACGCAGGACCTAACAATTATCAAGCAGGACCTAACAATTGTCAAAAATGACCTAAACATTTGTCAAGCAGGACCTAACAATTCTCAAACATGACGTAAAAATTGTCAAGAAGCTAACAATTGTCAAACATGACCTAAAAAATGGGAAGCATGACCTAAAGATTGTCAAGCACGACCTAAAAATTGTCCAAAATGGCCTATAAATTGTCAGACATGACCTAAAAATTGTCAGACATGACCTAACAATTGCCAAAAATGACCTAGACGTTGTCAGACATGACCTAACAATTGTCTGACATGACCCAACACTTGTTAGACATGACCTAACAACTGTCAAACATGACCTAACAATTGTCAAACATGACCTAACAATTGTCAGACATGACGTAACAACGACCTAACAATTGTCAGACATGACCTACCAATTGTTAGACATGACCTAAAAATTGTCAAACATGACCTAACAATTGTCAAACATGACCTAACAATTGTCAAACATGACCTAACAATTGTCAGACATGACCTAACAATTGTCAAACATGACCTAACAATTGTCAGACATGACGTAACAATTGTCAGACATGTAACATTTCTAGCTAATGTTAATGTTTTGTGTGTGATATTTTAGTGTTTTCAATTAGTGACACCACGCATGACATGTAACATTTCTAGCTAATGTTATTTTTTTGTGTGTGATATTTTAGTGTTTTCAATTAGTGACACCACGCATGACATGTAACATTTCTAGCTAATGTTAATGTTTTATGTGTGATATTTTAGTAGCCTATGCTCGTAACAAAAGGAGTCAAAGATTTGTAAATTTGAGAGTTTCAGGAACTGCAATATTCAATTCTTGACGCAAAAGTTTTCAAATTTTAAGATAGAGTTTCTTTCTCCCTAATCACTGTCACTGTAAAATGGAAGAAATATATTTATTTTATCTTTAGTCTTCTTCTTCTTCTTCTTTCCTTCCTCATCTGCCTTTCAGCGTCGAGGGGGTCTATTTCGATATAATCTGCAGTCTTTTACTCTTCTGTTCGCCTCTGCTGCTGTTAGGTTTCCTAGTGCTTCTAATATTCCATCGACCCATCTTTTTCGTTGTCGACCTTTGGATCTGGTGTTCTCACGTTTGTTGAAGGCTCGTTGTGTTGAGTTTTGATCTTTCTGCCTTGTCACGTGGCCAAACAATTGTATCTGTTGTTTCCTTATATATTCTATGGCGAGGGCTATTCCTAGCTTTTTTCTCAGTTCTTCATCTCTGATCTTATTTCTCAGACTGTTTCCTGTCATTTCATCTCTGTAGAGGTTATTTTCCTTATTGTTCTTGCATCTAGGGTACAGGTCTGGCATTGGTAGCACAAAGTTGGGATGAAGATTGTATTGTATAGTATTCGTTTTGCCTCCAGAGTTATTTCCTTGTTGGACAATAGTGGCGACAACTGTCCAATGATATGACAAGCTTTGTTGCATCTTGATTTTATCTCTGCTGTTTGAGAATTATCGTTTGTCATTAGATTTCCTAGGTATTTGAATTCCTCTATTTGTTTTAGTTGTCTGACTTCTATAGTTATGTTGATGATCTGTTTATTTTTGGCGACATTCATGACTTCTGTTTTGTTGATGTTGATTTTCATGTTGCATTTTGTGCCTTAGCTGTTGAGTTATTCTTGTGAATTGTTGTTCTAAATATTATTGTTGTTATTGTTATTTTTGTATTGCTATTGTTGTTGTTATAGTGGTTGTTGTTATTGCTGTTCTTGATATTGTTGTTGTTATTGTTGCAGTTACTGTTGTTATTGTTGTTGTTGACGTGACACAACGAGTTGATACTAGCAGAAGTCCTTTGACTCATAGAGTGTGGCGGGTCGTAATGACTTTCTTGATATTTCCTGCTGTAACTTCATAAAGTATAGTTCCCCTAGCTCCAATTTACATCTGGTAAGGCTTGAGACTTGTCCTAGATATCTTTCAATACTGTGTCTTCCAGATCGGCAAGAGCCACTGCTACAGGACACATTCTAGCTTCTGTCCGTCAGTCTCGTTTGCCGCAGGTTGTTACCAGGTTAGAAGACCGACTTGGAAGTCGAAGTTAGGTCTTGGACAGCTAGCAGGCCGCCAACCCTGCTCCGGTCTCGGGCGCCTGAGTTCAACAAACTAGACCTAGACACCGCCCCTGCTGCACTTCATGTTCTCCTAATCTTTTTTTGGAGACGACACTGATGCATTTTAAAAATAAAAATACGAAATTGTAATCCACTAATCCTACCATTAAAATTTGTCAAAGCCTGAATATATCAGCATAATATGGGTCGTTCTGATTGCTATCAGTGTCACAATAAATGACACACAAATTATATTGCTGCTGTTTTGTTTTCAAAAACGAAAGAAATATAAATGAAATGCCCTATTTACTTATAGTCACATTTAAATTAAAGGGGTGTAACTCTAGATAAATACTGAGTTCAACATTGTGTTAACTTCTCCTTTCCCTTTTGGCTACATTATGATTATGTTTCAATATTGGAGGTAATTATTTATTTGTTTAAATACTTACTGTAACTGTATTTATCCAATTTCTTGGGTCTTCCAAGGGAACCATAGGAGTGGTGAGTAAATGTCTCCTGCCCAGTGCAGTCGCCATGAGGTGTAAGGTTCAGAGTTTTCATTTAACCTAAACAAAAAACAACAAAAAATTAAAAAAAAAAACTTTCTGATCCTACTGACATTCGAACTCGCGATATCTTGATTTTTTTTTTTTTTTTAGTACGCCAACTTTCAGCTCTGACGAAGTCCCTAGAGACTAGGAACTGAATTTTACGCGTTAATCCATTTTTTCCTGGCAGCCGTGTACACAGGGGTCCCTCGCCGCACAGGCAGATAACTCCGTCTTCGGAGGTACTCATATTTCTTTTCGTCAATGATAAATTGGCGCTTCAAGCCGGGCCTCGCTGCTGAGACCAGGGGTGGTTGCCGCTGAGAGAAATCATAAATAAAAATCCCAACTGGTGCAGCCAGGATTTGAACCATCTCTTGATTCGAGGACAAGCTATCCACTTGGCCAGTTTCCGCCTTAAAAAAATGTTGAGAACAAATTGTAATTTTTTTTATTTGACGTAATGCCACAAGTTGATGCGGACAGGTTATAACTCATTGATGTTACGGGTCGTAATGGCTTTCTTGACACTCCCGTCTCTTCCTGGAGAAGTTGGAGTTCGACTATCCCAGACAATGCTGGGAAACTACTAGTCCAGTCCAGAGGTACTGCAAAACTGGGTACTTTATATCTGTAACAGCCACCACTATAGGGAACACGGCGATCCTAACTTCTGTTAGCCAATCAATTCAGAGGAAGAGGTATGTTTACAGCACTCGGAAAAAATGACAAATAATCAACAACAGAAAAAAATATGGACCAAGGCAGGATCGAACCTGTACTCAGTGTCGCAGACTTTTACCAGGGGAGACCACGAGGAGGTAGAACTGCTAGGTCTTGGTCAGCTGATGGTGCGCCGACCCTGCTATTGCGACCACAGGTCGCAGGCGCTTATGCTCCCTCAGAAAATTGTAAATCTGCATGTTTCTTTTGTTTAGGAGCTTTGGAAAAAAAGAAAAGGTTTCGGAGAAATAATTAGCCAAACGGTAGGTGAATGAATGTGAAATATTGACTAATGTTCATGTAGAGTTTTATTATCAAATGTTTATAATTCGGAAAGTGTTAGTAGTCGCGTATCGTTGTTAGCCTGGAATAACAACAACAGGGGGTCATAATATAAATAATCTAAGGTATGCTGAGGATACAGTCTTAATCGCTAAGAGTGAAAATGAGTTACAAGAAATGTTAGACAATATAGTGAAAGAAAGCACAAATAAAGGACTCAGCCTTAATAGCAAAAAGACAGAAGTAATGGTAACAACAAAGAAAAAGACATCACCTCAGTGCAAAATAAAGACAAGTGGAACAATATTAAAACAGGTAAATGAATTTACATATTTGGGAACTTTGTTAACCTCAGACGGAAGATGTCCAAAGGAGGTGAGATGCAGAATGGCTCAGGCAAAAGCAGCTTTCCAAAAAAAGGATGAAGATACTATGCAATCAATTTTCGACAACAGAAACAAGAAAAAGAGTTCTTAAATGTTATGTAGAACCAGTCTTAACATATGGATGTGAATCATGGACAATAGGACAACAGAAAAGAAAATCACTGGAGTCTGTAGAAATGTGGTTTTACAGAAAGATTGTGAGAATATCATGGACAGCTAAGAAGAGTAATGAAAATGTTATGAGAGAGCTCAAAGCAAAAAGAGAACTAATTTTCAATATTAGGAAGAAACAATCGTCATTTTTTGGTCATGTAATGAGAATAGAACAGATGGAATATATTGTAACAACTGTGAAAATTGAGTAACAAGGGAATAGAGGGAAGCAAAGAGAAAACATAACAGACGGCCTAAGAGAATGGCTTGGCAGAAGGTCAACAACAGAAATGACAAATAACTGTCGAGATCTAAATTTGTGGAGATACATGATCACCTACGCCAGCAGGCCCGGTACTTGATGATGATGGTTGTTAACGCGTTGACTTAACAACTAAATGTAATTAGTTAATTAATCGTCGGATTATCCTCACTGGCCATCGAACAACGGTCCATAAGTGTTCAGATCTCCTCCCCAGCAAAACTCGCAGTGTGAAACGATAAACTCGTTCACAAGTCCTCCCCCGTTCTGTTCGCAGGTAGGCTTAATTTAGACAACATCCCTCTTTGCTAACATGAAGATCTGGAACCGTACCAGGGCTGCTGATTCACGGACAGCGTCAGAAGCTTTATAATCTCGTCCTTCTTCTCGAGCGTACGGTCGGGCTAGGGATGTGCGATCGTCCATCGTTATGACGTAGCACACAACATTATAAATAGTTGGTGCACTGACAACGTTTGAATCACTTTAAAGAGCGCAGAAAAGACGCCCGAACACCGTAGCGCCGGCGCAGAATCTTTAAAGTAGAATTTCAGTATACATTATTTACTATTTTAATATTATTTTATTTAATAGAACAGTATGGGTGAGAAAGAAAGAAAGAAAGAAAGAAAGAAAGAAAGAAAGAAAGAAAGAAAGAAAGAAAATTGACAATATATAATGTAAAACGATAGCTAATATTAAGTTATTACTGTTAGAAAAAAGTTTAACAGCTTGAAAATATTCATAGTATCTCTCTCTCTCTCTCTCTCTCTGCGATCAGGACTCAATCAGAGTAGGATTCCAACCTCTCACATGAAGTCAGCTGTCAGGTTAAGTGTGTTGATCGCCCCCACAGACAGAGCATCACAATTAGAGTCTGCCAGATCCACACTGATTGAACACCCGTTAAAACGTTGCACTGTGTTCTGCGCCAGTGGCCCAGCGCATCCGATTTCAGCCAGCATTTTATTCAGGTTTGCATTCCTTAGCATTTGATTGTCCCCAATCTTCCTGCAAGGCAGCAGATGATCTTTTCTGTGGGGGGGATTCTGCCCTTAGATGGTCGGCCCTCCCAGGTTTACGAGCACCATCTGCATTCACAGTATGAAACTAATTACAAATCAAATGTGCGATTCATATTCCTATATACCGCAGAAACGTGGAGAACAAACCATAATATAGAAAGTCAACTAAGAGGATTTGAAGGTCGCTGTCTTAAGAAGATACTCAACATCATTGATACAAACAAAGAAGTCGCCAGGAGATCAAGTATTAACAACATCAAACAAGAAGTAAACAAAAGACGTCTGAAATGGCAAGGCAACGGTATAGGAATTGAATGAACCAGACATTCACACCGAGCATAAACATGGACGCCACCTGGCAAACGAAGAAAAGGCAGACTATTGGGGACATGACAACGAACCATACATGATGAAATGAAAGAGGCTGGCAGGTCATGGCGAAAGTTGTTCATGCTTGCTATAAACTGGATTGGGTGTAAATCTCTTGTGAGTGCCCTATGATCCCACTGAAGTTAATAGGATTAAGGAAGGAGAACACATAATTTGTAATAATATGAAAATATGCGCAGTATAGAGCTGAACAATATGAAAATATTTACAGTATAGAGCGAAACAATATGAAAATATTCGCTGTATAGAGCTAAACAATATGAAAATATTTGCTGTATAGAGCTAAACAATATGAAAATATTCGCAGTATAGAGCTAAACAATATAAAAATATTCGCTGTATAGAGCTAAACAATATGAAAATATTTGCAGTATAGAGCTAAACAATATGAAAATATTCGCTGTATAGAGCTAAACAATATGAAAATATTCGCAGTATAGAGCTAAACAATATGAAAATATTCGCAGTATAGAGTTAACAATATGAAAATATGCGCAGCATAGAGCTAAACAATATAAAAATATGCGCAATATGGAGCTAAACAATATGAAAATATTTGCGGTATAGAGCTAAACAATATGAAAATATTTGCAGTATAGAGCTAAACAATTTGAAAATATGCGCAGTATAGAGCTAAACAATATGAAAATATTCGCAGTATAGAGCTAAACAATATGAAAATATTCGCAGTATAGAGCTAATGTTGGGCATGTGATGAGAAGAGATAATAACCAAATAGCAAAGCAAGCCCTCATATGGGAAACAACAGGTAAGAGAAAAAGAGAAAGACCCAGGGAGACACTGAGATGAACATTGATGAGAGAGGCAAGAGCAGCAGGAATCGGCTCCCTCAATGAGATAGAACTGCTTGCACAGAACAGAGACAGATGGCGAGATTTGATAAAAAATCTTTAAAAGAAAACTGCTGGAACAAAAAATTCAGCTAGGAGAAGGCGTATCTTGGTCTATGCCCTATGGGCCGGCTACGGCTTGAAAGGTCAATAGATAGATAGATAGAGCTAAACAATATGAAAATATTAGCTGTAAGAACTAATTAATATGAAAATATTCGCAGTATAGAGCTAAACAATATGAAAATATTCGGAGTATAGAACTAAACAATATGAAAATATTCGGAGTATAGAACTAAACAATATGAAAATATTCGGAGTATAGAACTAAACAATATGAAAATATTCGGAGTATAGAACTAAACAATATGAAAATATTCGGAGTATAGAACTAAACAATATGAAAATATTCGGAGCATAGAACTAAACAATATGAAAATATTCGGAGTATAGAACTAAACAATATGAAAATATTCGGAGTATAGAACTAAACAATATGAAAATATTCGGAGTATAGAACTAAACAATATGAAAATATTCGGAGTATAGAACTAAACAATATGAAAATATTCGGAGTATAGAACTAAACAATATGAAAATATTCACTGTTTAAAACTCTACCAACAATTTGAAAATGCTCACAATATAGAACTAAACAATTTGAAAATATTCACAATATGAAGATATGCACAGCTACAAAGTCTTTAATAAACTTACAAATGCCCATACTCTACATTTTAAAGGACTTGGTACTATATTTAGAGAAGTGTTTTAATTGAAAACGAATGAAAATACTCAGCAAGTAAGTAATGTTAAGGTAGCACAGTAAGGACATCAATAAAGCGAACTTAATGAGGTAGTCAAGTGACGCGCTCAACATCTGGTGTCCGCGACAGGTGTGTTCGTCCGGATGTGCTTTTGTTAAAACCCTACACCTGGCAATTTGTGAACATAGTAACTACCCTACTGTTCATTTCGTTGTTTTGTGTCAATAGGTGACGGCTGAAATAATTCAAAGAACAGAGTACTACCATCACGACATCAACTATTACAAGGGGTAATTTACACCAACATCATGTTGCTTGTCGTATTCGCTTTCCTTGTCATATCAACACAGGCTACACAAGGTATGTAATCTACATATTGGGGTATCTGTATAAATAGTTTACAAACATAGGTATTGAACAAGCATTCCGAAAATGAACAGACAAAATATCAAATAATGTTTCGCAAAGTCTGCACATCTGTTTGTTTCAACTCGAAGCGGTATTTTAGTTATGTATTGGTAATTTTGCGACGTTTTTGGGTAAAGATGCCCTGAGATTAGTACATTCCTATTATTCTTTAAATTGATATATTTTAGCAGTGGTTTCAATTTGTGACAACATACACACACTTACATTTTCTTTAGCTAAAGTCAACAACAGAACTGATACGATACACTGTAGATAGAAGACTGTAGAAGGACATGATCGCCTACGCCAACCGATATGGCACATGATGATGAAAGAAAATAGTTCAGTATGAATGAAACTTTAGTAGTTGATGCACGTAACAAAATGTATAATATTTGGGGCCAATTTGAGACTTTCGGGGGATGCAGTATTCAACTTTTTAAATTTTTTTTTTTTACATTTGGAGACAGTTTCTTCTAATCATTTTGAGAGTATATCTATCTATCTATCTATCTATCTATCTATCTATCTATCTATCTATCTATCTATCTATCTATCTATCTATCTATCTATCTATCTATCTATCTATCTATCTATCTATCTATCTATCTATCTATCTATCTATCTATCTATCTATCTATCTATCTATCTATCTATCTATCTATCTATCTATCTATCTATCTATCTATCTATCTATCTATCTATCTATCTATCTATCTATCTATCTATCTATCTATCTATCTATCTATCTATCTATCTATCTATCTATCTATCTATCTATCTATCTATCTATCTATCTAATCTATCTATCTATCTATCTATCTATCTATCTATCTATCTATCTATCTATCTATCTATCTATCTATCTATCTATCTATCTATCTATCTATCTATCTATCTATCTATCTATCTATCTATCTATCTATCTATCTATCTGCCTGTCTATCTATCTATCTATCTATCTATCTATCTATCTATCTATCTATCTATATATCTATCTATCTATCTATCTATCTATCTATCTATCTATCTATCTATCTATCTATCTATCTATCTATCTAACAGAGCATCAACATAACTATAGAAGGAAGGCAACTAAAACAAGTAGAGGAATTAAAATACCTAGGAAGTCTAATGACAAACGATAATTCACAAACAGCAGAGATAGAATCAAAATGCAAATATGCTTGTTAGATAATTGGACAGTTATCACCACTATTGTCCAATAAGGAAATAACTCTGGAGGCAAAACGAGCACTATACAATACAATCTTCATCCAACGTTGTGCTACCAATGCCAGACCTGGACCCTAGATACAAGAACAATAAGAAAAATAACCTCTACTGAGATGAAATGTGTTAGACGAATGACAGGAAACAGTCTGAGAGATAAGATCAGAAATGAAGAACTGAGAAAAAAAGCTAGGAATAGCCCCCGCCATAGAATATATAAGGAAACAACAGATAAAATGGTTTGGCCCGTGACAAGGCAGAAAGATCAAAACACAACAATACGAGCCTTCAACAAACGTTGTGAGAACACCAGACCCAAGGGTCGACCACGAAAAAGATGGATCGATGGAATATTAGAAGCACTAGGAAACATAACAGCAGCAGAGGCGAACAGAAGAGCAAAAGATCGCAAATTATATCTCCCCTCGACGCTGAAAGGCAGATGAGGAAGGACAGAAGAAGGTATATATATATATATATATATATAACATGGGCTTTGGTGTCTTAACAGACGGTTGGAAGCAAGCAATCATGATAAGTCAGTAATTTGGTAAGTAAAATATGAGTGTCTTATGCTGGATGCTATATTTGTTGAACAGCTTCTTTGGTTGCTGAATCTGACAGACAGATTCGACCGCAGAATGAGCAAGGTGTATTCGTGGTGAATCAATTCAGAGGAATAGGTATGTTTACAGCACTCGGAAAAAACATGACAAATAATCAACAACAGAAAAAAACAAAGAACAATATATGTACCCAAGCAGGATCGAACCCATACTCAGTGGCACAAAGCCTTGCCGCGAAGCTTAAAAGCTGAGTGTCAGTGTTCCCTAGCGTTTGGCTTTTCGTGACAAGGCGCTGTGCTACTGAGTACGGGTTCGATCCTGCTTCGGTCCATATATTGTTTTCTGTTTTTTTTTTTCTGTTGTTGATTATTTGTCATTTTTTCCCGAGTGCTGTAAACATACCTCTTCCACTGAATTGATTCGCTGATTATCGCTTCGGAAGTTTCCCTCTATAATAATATTCATTTCTTATTATTTGTCTCCATGTATTCGTGGTGTCTGGCCTCGTCTTGTTTCCCCTACTTCGTTTCTTTTCTCAGTGTACAATAGAAGACGTATGTGCTTTTTTTATTATCACGGAAAGACACACCAGAATATCGATTAATGTATCAGGGGTGGTGTCTTAGTTGGATAACAAAATTGAAGGAATACATCAGAAGACAGTTCAGAACTACAACTACCTTGGACATACTATAACCAGTGATGGAAAATGTACAACTGAAATAAACAAAAGAATAGGAATGGCAAAAAGTAATTTTAATGCCGTGAAAAATATACAAACATCAAAAGAAATAACACCAGGGCTAAAACTAAAAATAGGAAAATGCTATATCTTCTCAATATTCCTGTATGGTGCCGAAACATAGGCATTAGACAAGAAAACAGAACAGAGAATTTAAGCCTTTCAAATGTGGATATATAGAAGAATAGTTAGAATTGGATGGAAAGAAAAGAAAACAAGCGATGAAGTCTTAAAACAACTAAAAATGAAAAGAGAACTACTAAACACAATTCAAACAAAACAAATGAGATTTTTAGAGCATGTTAAAAGACACAACAGCCTACTAAAAGTAATCTTGAAGGGAAAAGTACAAGGTAAAAGAGAGAGAGAGGCAGACCAAGATTATCATGGACGAGTAATTTCAAAATATGGATACGTCAGTCTATGACAATCTGCACTATCAAAGCAAGAGACAGGGCGGAATGGCGCTCTATTGTAGCCAACCTTCTATGCGGAGACGGCACTTAATGATGATGGTGTCTAGTATAGGTCACATTGACACAGCACATTGTCGTGTATCAAATGTCAACAGTTAGCATGTCTCTTCACCTGCTACTAGCATCGTTTGCCTTAGATACCCGTACGTTGAATTGATTAAACGCCTCGTTGTATACAATTTCAATGCGGGGGGAATGTAATGCGTATCCCCATAACTAGACAACACCATTTGGATTGATGTGTGTATATCATACCATGCTGGTCGTAAGAGGCAGCTAAGGAGGTTCTGGTAACGGTCTTACCCGGTGCTGCGCAGTTCGCATATTTGAGATGAAGTCATCTCATGTGCTTTCACCTGTGTGTGGTTGGCGTGTATTTTACTAGGAAATGTGCTGTGAAGAAAATGTGACCGCTACTCGCTTGTCCGTCGTGCAAAGAAAATGATCTGCCTATAAATTACTCCATAGTAAATTAAACGAAATGAAACTACAATATTGTTAATTAAACTAAAATATAGTAAATTAAAGTAAAGTAAACTAAATCAAGGTAAACTAAATTAACTAAGCTGAAGTAATATATAGTAAAGTAAACTATAGTAAGCTAAACTAAACAAAACCAAAGTAAACTAAATTAACTAAGCTGAAGTAATTTAAAGTAAAGTAAACTATAGTAAGCTAAACTAAACAAAAACCAAACTAAACTAAATTAACTAAGCTGAAGTAATATATAGTAAAGTAAACTATAGTAAGCTAAACACTCCAAGGTATGGTGACAGCTTTTTTTCTTGTAAAAAATTTAAACCGAGCTAAACTTATGTGAATATGAGAAGACCCTTCCTGGCTGCTATTTATCCCCACCCACCCTTTCAGAATGCGCCCATCCCTTGGTCAGTTGGGTCGACAAGAGAGCGTCAAGCTATGGTCCATCATCATCATCGTGAGCCTTCTCCGCAACGAAGGTTGGCTACCGTGGATCGCCATTCTACTTTCTTGCCTTGATGGTGCAGGCTGTCATAGATTGACTTGACCATCTTTTGATGTTACTCGTCCATGTTAGTCTTGGTCTGCCTTTGCCTCTTTTACCTTGTATTTTCCCTTCCAATATTACTTTTAGTAGGCTGTTGTGTCTTTTAACATGCCCCAAAAATTTCCCTAACATTCCATGTAGCCATTTTTATTATGTGTATTATTATATGTAGCTATGGTCCACACCCACTTTATCGCTATGTCTCCGCCCTGTCATTACGCTTCTGACTCTTTAGCCATACATGGTAACTCTATTTTCTCCTAAACGATATAGTCGTTTATTTATCCATTTTTTATGGTTTCTTTGTGACGAATCGACCATCATATAAGTGATTAGCAAATCTGTTACACATCACAGTCGAGGTAAATGATACGGGATTATATTAATTAAGTCATGAATATTTGTGACAAGTGAAACAAGTGATGCTTTTTGTTTTAAACGCATTTCTTTTGTTTCAGTTAGAAATGTTATTCTCTATCTCTTTCTCTTTCTTTCTCTCCATCTATCTCTATCCCTCTATTTATTTAACTCTCCATCTATATCTTTCTCTCTATCTTTCAGTTTCTCCCTATCTCTTCATCTCTCGGTTTATATTTCTACCTCTCTTTATCTCCCTATTTCTCTCTAAATCTATCTATCTCTATATCTCTGTCAGTGTCTTTCTCTATCATACTTTCTGTCATTATGTATCTCTCTATTTCTCTATCTTTTTATCTCTTTGCTTCTACCTCTCCTTATCTCCCTATTTCTCTCTAAATCTATCCCTATACGTCCCTATCTCTGTCTATTTCTATCTCTCTTTCTATCTTTCTGTATCTTTTTGTTTCTCTATTTTTAATGTCTCTATCTTTTCTCTCTGTTTCTACCTCTCCTTATCTATCTATCTATCTATCTATCTATCTATCTATCTATCTATCTATCTATCTATCTATCTATCTATCTATCTATCTATCTATCTATCTATCTATCTATCTATCTATCTATCTATCTATCTATCTATCTATCTATCTATCTATCTATCTATCTATCTATCTATCTATCTATCTATCTATCTATCTATCTATCTATCTATCTATCTATCTATCTATCTATCTATCTATCTATCTATCTATCTATCTATCTATCTATCTATCTATCTATCTATCTATCTATCTATCTATCTATCTATCTATCTATCTATCTATCTATCTATCTATCTATCTATCTATCTATCTATCTATCTATCTATCTATCTATCTATCTATATATCTATCTATCTATCTATCTATCTATCTATCTATCTATATGTCTGTCTGTCTGTCTGTCTGTCTGTCTGTCTGTCTGTCTGTCTTCTTTCCTTTCCCATTTACCTTTCAGAGTCCAGGGGAGTTATGGTTTGTGATATTTTCCAATTCTGTTTGCTTCTCCTGCTGTTATATTTTTCATAGTGTTTCTAATACTTTGTCAATTCATCTTTTTAGTGTGGTCGGCCCTTGGGTCTGGTGTTCTACTCGAGTTTTTCGATCGCTCGGGTTATCGTACTTTGATTATTTCCGTCTCATCACGTGCCCTAACGTTTTATCTGTTTGTTTGTTTTATTTTGGATTTGGAAGTTGAAGTTTAAAAAAAGCGTAAGGATAAGTTAAAACTTGACGCGTGTAATTAAAAAGAAAAGAGAAGAAAACTTTCAACAACTGCAGCAACCAGACATAAAAAAAATTGTGAATAAGCTTAGCAATTAAGAAATTATAATAATAGCAAGTGGCATCGGTATCTGAGTGGGTAGTGTGTTCGCTTCCTGATAAGAAGGGTGTCGATTCGATTCACAGAAGTTCTGGTTGTTTTTTGGACCGGCAATGCTCCGGGTTTAACTGTGAAAAATGGAGAACAACAACATTGACAATCACGAAGATACAGACTTTCATTAATGGATGCTTACGCAGAATAAAAGGATGGAAATGGCAGGACAAAATTACTAACATAGAGTTATGGAAATGTACCAGTCAAATACCAGTGGATAAAGATATACAGCGAATACGATGGCGCTGGATAGGACACACACTACGGAAGCCAACTGAGAGTATTACACAACAGGCCTTTTTTTGGGAATCCCCAGGGGAAAAGACAAAGAGGAAGACCAAGGGATTCTTGGAGAAGACAGATAGAAGCAGAGATGAAGATGATGGGGAAGACATGGAATGATCTTAAAAGAATGGCAAAAAACATAATGACTTGGAAAATGTGTGTTGAAGACCTATGCTTCACTGGGAGCTAAAAAGGTAGAAGAAGAAATGTTAAATGCTCCGGGTTTCACCCAGTCTCCAAATATGGGTACCATAGAATTTTCTGAGAAGGAAAGCGGCCTGGCGTGATACCGGCCACGTCACTCAAAAATGTGCTGTGGTCATGAAAAATATTGACAATAACACCGTGTTCTCCATACCCGTTTCAATGCGCTTAACGTTTATATTATGTGTTAACTGTTACCAACAATGCATCATGTAAATGAATGCACCCTGCCTGCACTGTCTCCATACTTCTTGATTATGTCAACACATGGTTTCAGTAGATTAAGAAAAGAGACCACAAATAGTTATTTTAATATAAAAGTGGCATTTTAGTTCCATTCTTAGAAATGTTGCAGCATTTTTGGATGTATATGTCGGAGTACATTCTCCTCACTCTTAAAATATATATTTTATGGGAGTGGTTCCGATTTGTGACATCTCACACAAAATGTCAAGCTCTCAACCAAAGTCCATTATTACGCATGATTGTTATTTTATTAGAATAATGCTCGAAATAAAAAGATCAACGATTGGCAAATTGGAGAGTTTCTAGAGATGAAGTATTCAGTTTTAAACACCAAAGTTCTAAAGTTTTTAGATATAACTTCTAACCAACCTAAAAGTATAAAAGTAGTTGTATGCTCATTTTAAATTTCTGGTCAGACACAAATAAGCGAATTCACAAAAATATCAGTTAAAAGAAAAAAACTGTGAGAGAAGCTGACGAAGATCCGCAACTCTTCCTTACTTAAATCCACCCTCAGAGCAAGCTACAGCCTTCATTACTCGAAGGGAGTTGTTATCGTCGCTCGCAAGGGAGGGGTAATGAGTATATAGTTACCTAGCTATGTACAGGACTGGGCACGGATACCTACTGTGACGTCAGTCCAGATGGCTGAAGTGCAAGAAAAAAACAGTTCTCTACAACCAGAAACAACACCCACTTTGGACTAAGTAAATGGGCGATATGTGAAACAGTGCTGGTTCTGTTCTGAGTAAATGAAAATAATGTTCTTTCTTTCTTTCTTCCTTCCCTTCTTTCTTTATTTCTTTCTTTCCTTTTTTCTTTAATTCATTTTTTCTTTCTCTCTTTCTTTTTTCTCTCTTTCTTTCTTTCTTTCTTTCTTTCTTTCTTTCTTTCTTTAATTATTACTTTAATTCTTTCTTTCTTTCTCTCTTTCTTGATTTCATTTTGTAATTCTTTCTTTCTTTCTTTCCTTCTTTCTTTAATTCATTTTTCTTTCTCTCTTTCTTTTTTCTCTATTTCTTTCTTTCTTTCTTTAATTACTATTTTAATTCTTTCTTTCTCTCTTTCTTGATTTCATTTTGTAATTCTTTCTTTCTTTCTATCTTTCTTACATTCTTCCAGAAGACTTTCGACTTTTATTTTTCATCCCCTGCTTTTAAAACGGACGTTCACGTGGCGTGTATACGCTATGTTGAACTTAACAAGTTGCGCTATCTTTGCCGTTTTCCAACAAATCCGTCGTCAGTTCATACTTTTTGGGTACCGCTTTTGCATCCTTCTCGATCCCTACTCGCTTGGCCAGACCGATTAGTGCCCTACTAAAGCCACTTGAAGCTGGAGTATGACCTTGATTGTAATATAAAAAGTACGCGGCACATGATGATAATTTTTAGGACTAAACAACGACAATGTTAAAAGAAGTCCGTCTTTTTTTGTCTAGTTTTAACAAGCCATGTTGACCATTTGATTTTTTCCTTCCATTTCGTTATCTTTATTGTATCTTTTTTTTTTTTTGCTTCTTTCGCCAGCTTTCACCTCTGACGAAGTCCCTAGAGACTAGGAACTGAATTTTGCGCGTTAATCCATTTTTTCTCAGGCAGCCGTGTGCTCAGGGGCCCCTCGCCTCACAGGCAGACAACTCCGTTTTCCGAGATACTTATTTTTTTTTTCCCTCTGCCGATGAGTAATTAATGTTTCAAGTCGGGCCTTGCAGCTAAGACAGGGGTGGTTGCCGCAGAGAGAAATCAGAAATAAAATCCAAACTGGTGCACCCGGGATTTGAACTCACATCCTCTCAGTC
Source organism: Megaustenia siamemsis (assembly GCA_032433765.1). Lineage (NCBI taxonomy): Eukaryota > Metazoa > Mollusca > Gastropoda > Stylommatophora > Ariophantidae > Megaustenia > Megaustenia siamemsis. The sequence goes on along the minus strand of JAVIAB010000047.1, from coordinate 15,271,262 downwards.
TGGAGACTGACCAGTCTCCATTTATTTTGACCAACTTATTATTGTTGTTTCTTGTTGTAGAACGTAAAGGTGACTCACAACCGAACCCACAATTCCTCATTAATTACAACACACCTGAGGATATTGCAACGAAATTTGAAAAGGAGTGCGTTCATTATATGTGAATCATTCATATTAGAATCTGTACATGCTTGAGAACGTTCTATGGGTCAGACTGCACTCTCAAAACTCCGGACAACTGTTTAACGAAACCTGTGATTCCCACGTTCAGAAGAGTCTGCCGACTACAACAAGCCCAAGCATATGGACACTTTAATGTGTTTCTGTGCTAGACATGGTTCACTTTTTGGTGTTTTTTGGTGAAGCCATGGCTCATATCTTTTTTGTGTTTCTGTCCTAGCCATGGCTCATATCTTAGCTTGTGTGTGCTGGCCATGGCTCATATCTTGGTGTGTGTCATGTTAGTCATATCTCATATCTCGATGTGTCCGTGCTAATCATGTCTCATATCTTTATGCGTGTCTGTGTTTAGTCATATCTCATATCTTAGTGTGTACCAGTGTTAGTCATATGTCATATCTTTGTGTGTGCATGTCTGGGTTAGTGATATCTCATATCTTTGTGTGCATGTTTATGTTAGTCATATCTCATATCTTTGTGTGTGCATGTCTGTGTTTGTCACATCTCATATCCTTGTGTGTGCATGGCTATGTTAGTCCCATCTCATATCTTTGTGTGTGCATATCTATGTTAGTCATATCTCTTATCTTTGTGTGCATGTCTATGTTAGGCATGTGTCATATCTTTGTGTGTGCATGTCAATGTCATTTATATCTCATATCTTTATGTGCATGTTTATGTTAGTCATGTGTCATATATCTTGATGTGTGTCAGTGTTAGTCATGCCTCGTATCGCTGTGTGCATGTCTGTATTAGTCACATCTCATATCTTTGTGTGTGCATGTCTGTGTTAGTCACATCTCACATCTTTGTGTGTCCGTGTCTGTGTTAGTCACATCTCATATCTTTGTGTGTGCATGTCTGTATTAGTCACATCTCATATCTTTGTGTGTGCATGTCTGTGTTAGTCACATCTCACATCTTTGTGTGTCCGTGTCTGTGTTAGTCACATCTCACATCTTTGTGTGTCCGTGTCTGTGTTAGTCACATCTCACATCTTTGTGTGTCCGTGTCTGTGTTAGTCACCTCTAGTGACTCGGGCAGATGGTGCTCGTAAACCTGGGAGGGCCGACCATCTAAGGGCAGAATCCCCCTACAGAAAAGATCATCTGCTGCCTTGCAGGAAGATTGGGGACAATCAAAGGCTAGGGAAAGCAAACCCGAATAAAATGCTGGCTGAAATCGGATGCACTGGGCCACTGGCGCATAACACAGTGCAACGTATTAACGGGTGTTCAATCAGAGTGGATCTGACACACTCTAATTGTGATGTTCTGTCTGTGGGGCGATCAACACACTTAGCCTGACAGCTGACTTCATGTGAGAGTCTGGGATCCCACTCTGATTGAGTCCTGAACGCAGAGAGAGAGAGAGAGATTCATATTAAAATTTATTAATTCATTATTATACACTTAATGTATAGTGGTGTGCTTAATTTATGGATACTGTTCTTCTTTGAGATTAACTCAAGAAGTTATCGCCGACTTTTATTGAGTTTATTTCTTTACTATTGTCTGTGACATAGATGTTTTATTTATGTCTTCTCAACATTCCTATATAATGCAGAAACAGGGACATTAGACAAGAAAACAGAACAGAGAATTGAAGCCTTTGAAATGTGGATTTATAGAAGAATAGGTAGAATTGGATGGAAAGAAATGAAAACAAACGATGAAGTCTTAAAATGACTAAAAATGAAAAACTAAACACAATTCAAACAAGACAAAATGCGATTTTTGGATCATGTTAAAAGACACAACAGCCTACTAAAAGTAATCTTAGAGGGGAAAATACAAGGTAAAAGAGGCAGAGGCAGACTAAGACTAACATGGACAAGTAACATCAAAAGATGGACAAACCAGCCTATGACAACCTGCACCATCAAAGCAAGAGACAGAGCAGAATGGCGCTCCATGGTAGCCAACCTTCGTTGCGCGGACGGCACTCGATGATGATATCTGTGACATTGTTATTGTTATTGGCTATGGAAGGCCTCGGTCTCACAGCAAACGAATTAAAATCCATAATTGCTCAACCGCCCGTGCCAGTGGAATCATCCGAATTACCAACTCATCTCCCAAACAAAGAAAGGTAACTGTAGTCCCCATCGCAGCAGTCTCAGCACACGCCAAAAGACATAAGGCGAAACCGCGCAGAAAGTGAACACAGCCAACTGTTCCCCGTCATACGATATCATCATTCATCGCAAACAAGCGGGATATCGAAGCAGGATCAAAACGGATGAGACACACAGCTCACGGTGTGCACAGAGCACTTAACTCAGTAGCTCCTGCAACAAGCCGGACTTGGAATATGAGGAAACTGCAAGAAGGAACACTTTTCAGACATAGCCTTCAATGGTTCCTGCCGCCTATCCACCATATACCATGGGAGTTTACGTCCTCCCGAAAATGATGATCGTCATAGCACTTGATGATGTTAGGCCGTCATTGATGACTCCAATTCCAAACATATAGACACACAGTGGTGGTAAGTTATCATTTCCAATCCAACAGAAGCCACATGACCTGTAGTTAGTAAAAACGCAATTGATGATGTTCTCCGCTCCCTTCTTGTAGCTGCCGCCACACAATTCTGATGTCTCATTATCTTGGACATCATTCAAGAACAATGTCAGATGAACATTCCATAGATATGGCTTTGCTGATGAAGTGCTTGGTGCAACAGTTGTATCAATCATACTGGAGGCTCCTGGTCTGTGGTCATTAATATCACAGAAGGCACATGATGTTGTTATATTCAGAATTTCTTTCTGTGGTGTAAATATGTGGCACACACATGGAGCGTGGTCTGTGGTCACAGTAATCCCATTAAAGGCAATTCTAGGGTAGCATGGCATAGCTGTTTCAGAACAGCACAATCCTGTGATGTTTTCTGTGTTCGCTATAAAGCTGCTGCTGCTACCCAATCCTGACCAATTATAGGTGTGGACATTATTCACTTGCAATGACAAAACTGCTTTGTTTACATCATAAACCACTGGAAGCGAATCATTTATGGGATTAATAGTACAATTTATTCTTCCATCGGGGATATCTTCATTGAGTCCCAAAAAAAAAGTCTTTGGTTAAAAAGCACATATGCTTTTGAGTTAAACACAAAATGAGCCCACTTCATAGATTTAAAATGATCCTTGCCAATGTCGTCCGTTTGCACAAGTTAGGTCCTTAGCAACCAAGGTCACAAACTAAGCTATCAATTTAACGACTTTATCTACAGCGAAGGTTAACGAACTGTGAACAAACATTTATGTTCAAACCCCTGAATACATTTTCAAAAATCTGCCAACTCGCCGCAATAATATATATCGTGGTATTCAAATTAAACATTGCTTAGTCCATAGCTCGAATGTAAATAAGCTGCCATTTTGGTGCGTCCCCTGTGACATATACAGTGCTATCTCTTATATTCACAACTAAATTATGTTTCACTTCTATTGTATTTGTGGAGCCCCGATAGCTCAGTGGTTAGTGAACTGGACTACAACGGACAAGAGGTAGGGTTCGATCCCAACCGACGGCTTCCGGGTTCACCCAGCCTTAAATGGGTACCGGATTTTTTTCTGGGAAAGTAAAGCGGCACGGGCGTAATACCGACCACATTACCCCACAAATCATGTGCTGAAGGTCTGTAAAATTTATGGTCACTAACATATCCCTTATACGCCGCCACTTGGCGTGACGGGGGTACTTTACTTTTTTATTTTTCTATTGTATTTGATCTACTTAATAGTGTTCTCTGGAGCACCAACTTCTGAATCTCACTTGAAAATACTTCTCAACTAAATTATGTAATTACTGTCTCTAATTATATTTTCCGGACTGCACTCTAGGTTTCCAATTCACTTGTTTCTATACTATATCTCTAATTCTAGTTGTCTGCTCTGTCTTTGCTCTATAACTGTTCTCTGATTCTAATCTAATTCTCAATTAATTGCTAATTCTACTTCTCAATCTAATTTAGCTTCTACTGATCTTGCCTCAAACTCTAACTCTTTCCATGGACCTTCTTTCTACGTCTCTATTGATAAAAACTACTAACTTGTGGAAATCCCTAACTACATTTCTGCCTTCAGGTAGTTCGGCCGAAGTCAGACTATGATTGTCTAGTTTACATTTATGATTCTTGACTCTCAACTGCTCATTACTTGGGTGCATGATTTGCATAATTTATTGTCTTACTCTTTGCGCAGAACATACGCAGCCAATAACTTGTGAGGTTTAAATTCTGTTTGAACTGTGCCAAAATTGCCAAAACAAGGCAACAACTTGACACTTTGTTTAACCTCTAATTTTCAAGATAATGCTATTAAGAACTCTTAATGGTGATATTTATCTCATGAACTTAACCTGCACCTGAAGTTGTTTATCAACCTAATTTCTGACTATTTTGACAGGTCAAGCCATGTACGTTTATTCACTTTTAATAACAAGTTGAACAATTTTCATTCGCAAAACTTGCAATGTTAATCTGTCTGTGCACATAACTGTTTATAATTCATGCATTGTTATACCTATTGAGGAAAGATTAAAGGCTAAGCTAACTGTATATACTGTTACATATTAGCATGTATATTAGCGTGTGCATTACCCTGCATAATTAGCATGTGTATTAGCGTGTACATTTAACGTAAATATTTGTGTTTATATTTAGCGTGTATAGTATATTGGCGTGTACTTTAGCGTGTACATTAGCGTGTATATTTAGCGTGTATTTTATCATGTATATTAGCGTGCATATTAGAGTGTGCATTAGCGTGTTTATTAGAGTGTATTTTAGCTTGTATATTAGCGTGTATATTAGAGTGTATTTTAGCTTGTATATTAGCGTGTATATTAGAGTGTATTTTAGCTTGTATATTAGCGTGTATATTAGAGTGTATTTTAGCTTGTATATTAGCGTGTATATTAGAGTGTATTTTAGCTTGTATATTAGCGTGTATATTAGAGTGTATTTTAGCTTGTATATTAGCGTGTATATACTTGTGCGTACTTTGTTTGAATTGATGGTTTTATCCACATCATCATTAAGTACCATGCCTGCTGGTGTAGGTGATCATGTCTCTCCACAGCATGGGCGGATCTAGGGGGGGTCATGGGGGGGCATTGCCCCCCCCCCAAAAAAAAAAAAAACGTACTTCTTAGTACATTCATTAATAAAGTGAGAGCAACGTTTGTTTACTTATTATTATTTTTAAAGAAGAAAAGAGGTAATATAAAAAAAAAATTCACAAATATATAGGTCTATTTATTCAATCTTTTGATATTGAAATCATGTCCACGGAAAAACAACTAAAAAAATACGATATTTTTTGTGTACGATTGTTCTTCTGTGAAGAAAATGTTAATTATTTATCGCTCTGGCGGTGCCAAAATTGCCGTGCTGATTTGATTTTATGACAGCACAAGGGACAAGGGAGTAGATATGTTTAATGAGTTGTTTCCCGGTGTACATATATTTGTTATATATGCTGTAAAAAGGACTTCATTTAGTTGCGGACTACCTGTTTTATTTTAGTTGTTATTAATGTCTAAAGGTTTTTAATATATTTTAAAAATGAAACGAATTACAAATTTCTTTCAAAAAGTTTCAAAATCACACGAAACTGAAACTCGATCTGCTTTTATGCTTCCTGATTTTACACCTACATCTAGGGTCGATATTAGTCCTAGTGAAACGAAGGATAAAAAAATTACTATTACATCAACAACTACTAATACAATTAACAGTGAGCCAGTTTCTGAAAGTGATCTCGTTTCCAACGCTAGTCTGCCTAATACTCGTACAATTACATTTATAAAAAGTGAAGCTGGTCCACTCAATAGTGATATTAATAATCAGTGTGAGACGGACTTGGGCAATTTAAATTATGGACCAGTGGCAGGACCCAGTATGGATATTAATAGTCAGTGTGAGATGGACTTGGGCGATTTAAATTCTGGACCAGTAAGGCCAGTCTTAAGATCTTACCCGCCTTCACTGTGTGGTAAAGTCAACCGTTCTTTTTCTAAAGCTTATTTTGAACAATATCACTGGCTAGAATATAGTAAACGAAAAGATGCAGCATTTTGTTACGTTTGTCGTGTATTTGACAAATCTTTTGCATGTGAAGAAACATTTACTAAATCTGGTTTTAGAAACTGGAAAAAATTAAAAGAAAAACTTGATAAACATGGAAAAAGTAAAAGTCATTTGTTATGCATGGAAAAATATGCAATGCATAAATATAGTAATGAAAAAGGAAGTGTCATGTCAATGATTTCAAAATCACATAAGACCGAAGTGGAAAAAAACAAAGAGTACATGGCGAAAGTTGTTGATGTTATTATACTTCTTGGAAGACAGGGCATTGCGTTCAGAGGACATGATGAAAAGAAAGAATCTAATAGTAGGGGTAATTTCTTAGAGTTCTGCGAGGTGTTTGCTAAGTATGATAGTACATTTAAACAAAATTTTACAAAAAACATTTCATTTTGTAGCAAAACTATTGTGAATGAAGTGATTGACATAACTTCAGCTCTTCTTTTTGAGAAAATAGTTAAAGAGGTTAAAAGATGCGAGTTTTTTGCAATTATGGCTGATGAGGCAAGATGTCAGAAACAGCAACAATTGTCTCTCTGCGTTCGGTATGTTGACGATGAACTCACTCCACATGAAAGATTCCTTGGTTTCTATGATTGCTCAAGCAAACGAACAGCAATAGATTTAGCTGATTTGATAATGACTGTTCTTCGGAAGTTTAGTATTGAAGGATTATCAGTAATAGCGCAAACTTATGATGGTGCCGCAGTAATGTCTGGTGATGTTGGAGGGCTGCAAGCTAAAATTAGAGAGTTTTATCCTGAAGCTGTTTACTTCCACTGTTATGCACATAAGGTTGCACTTATTGTAACAGACATTTGTAAAAACATAGAATCTTCAAGACTTTTATTCAATGCTTTGGAATCATTGTATGTACATTTTTCAAAACCGTCAAATCATGATGCTTTAAGAACGGTGTCAGGATTGTTACAGACAAAGCCTTTTGAAATAATTTCATTAAGTACAACTAGGTGGACATGCAGGTACCAGAATTGTAATCTGTTGATTAAACACTATGATAATGTAGTGGCAGCTTTAAAATTTGAAATTGACAGAAATGAAGACAAAGACTCCATAGAAGCCATTGGAATTTTGAAATCAATATCAACATTTAATTTCATTGTCAACCTGTTTGTTTTTCATGAAATCCTGTCTTATACCCACGTATTAAGTCTATGTATGCAGAATGCAAATGTCACTTTAGGACAGGCTGCAGAACTGATAACAAATACTATGCGGACAATAGTAGACAAGAGAACTGATGATGAATTTTCTAAGATTTGGAAGAATATTGAAGAATTTTCACTGAAACACGGCATATGCTTAGAAAGTCCTACTGTATGTAAGAAAAGAAAACATGAAGAAAGTGTGATGCTAAAAGACAGTTTTGTTCTCTCAACTGTTGGAAAACCCCTAGATGGCCCTGAAAGTGTGAGCAATAAAGAATACTGGAAGATGAAAGTATATTTTGAAGTTATTGATGTCTTTGCAGCAAGGTTAAAGGAAAGATTTAGTGAAGAATCCTTACAACTCGCATGTGCTGTTGATGGGCTGTTTTGTTTGGATTATGAAAAGGCAACTCCATTTGTAAAGAAATATGCTGAGTGTTTAGGACTGAATGTTACTATCCTGAAAGCAGAAATATCAATTGTCAAAACATTAATTAGGAGCAAAGAAGGGGAAGTTTCACAATTCAGCTTTAGCCACTTAAAAGAGGTAGTAAACAAGAACACTTACCCACATTTTCATAAAATTCTAAGGGCTGCTATAACCATACCAATAAGCTCATCAGCATGTGAAAGAAGTTTTTCTGCGATGAGCAGGATTAAGACTTGGCTGAGGTCATCAATGACACAAGATAGACTTCGTAATTTGGCGGTGCTTCACATAGAAAAAACATTGCTTAAAAACACCATCACGAGTGAAGAAGTTATGCAGAAATTTTCAGAAAAGCCTAGACGAATTAAACTGATGTAATTGGTGAGTACAGATTTTCTTTTTTTTTTTTTTGTGCCGTTTTAATTTTTATAAAATGCATATTTTATGCTGTATACTTATTCCCGTTATTATTAGAAAAGTCAAATTGCGTCAAAGGTCTAATGACGATTATACACAAGTGACTCACACCCTTATTGCTGATAGCGCGAAGATGTCTATGCAAACCTGAAACAAAACAGTAGGCCTATAGCAGTGCCCCCCCCCCCCCAAAAAAATTTTAAGGCTAGATCCGCCTATGCTCCACAGCTTTCGATCTCGACAGTTACTTATCATTTCTGTTGTTGACCTTCTGCCAAGCCATTCTCTTAAGCTGTCTGGTATATTTTCTCTTTGCTTCCCTCTATGCCTTCGTCGCTCAATTTTCCCAGTTGTCACATTTTTTGCACATGTATGTAATAAAAAATACAGTTCCCTTTTCAATTCATCATTATTATCATCATCATCATTGAGAGCTGTCTCCGCATCGACGATTGTCTAGCATGGAAAGCCATTCCGCTCTGTCTCTTGCTTTGATAGTGCAGGTTGCCATAGGCTGACTTGTCCATCTCTTGATGTTATTCGTCCATGTTAGTCTTGGTCTGCCTCTTTTACCTTGTGTATTCCCTCCCAAGATTGCTTTTAGTAAGCTGTTGTGTCTTTTAACGGGCTCCAAATTTTCATTTGTCTTGTTTGAATTGTGTTTAGTAGTTCTCTTATAATTTTTATTCTTTTTAAAGACTTCGTTTCATTTCTATTCTTTGCACACACTGTTTTATAATCTTCTATAAATCCACATTTCAATGGCTTCTTCTTCTTTCTCCTCTTCTTGTTCTTCTTCTTCTTCTTGTACTTCAACTTTCTCTTCTTGTTCTTGTTCTTCTTCTCCTTCTTTCCTTCCTCATCTGCCTTTCAGCGTCGAGGGGAGATATAATTTGCGGTCTTTTGCTCTTCTGTTCGCCTCTGCTGCTGTTATGTTTCCTAGTGCTTCTAATATTCCATCGACCCATCTTTTTCGTGCTCGACCCTTGGGTCTGGTGTTCTCACAACGTTTGTTGATGGCTCGTTGTGTAGTGTTTTGTTCTTTCTGCCTTGTCACGTGGCCAAACCATTTTATCTGTTGTTTCCTTATATATTCTATGGCTTTTTATTTACATTGTATGAAAATTACCTGTACTTAACATTGCCAGCTCAATGTTTGTTGATAATTGTTTCCAACTGAAATCTCCAGCCATTTGATACGAAGTAAACAAATGTTTAGCGTCACGGTGGCTGTAGCTGAGTTATTGAGTTATTAGCGAGCCATCATCATTGCACTCCTTGGAGAACAGCTGGTGCGGGGTAGTTCTGGTGGGCACCTAAAGCGTGGAGATAGAGACAGGCAGCCCTGAAAAATAGAGACGACATATATACAGACCGAATGACATACACACAGGCAGGCTGGTAGATATGTAGACAGGGAACTGATAAACATATCGATGGCTAGATATATGAGGCATGAACGAACAGACGGACGGATTGGGTGGATTAATGGATGGTTGAATTGTATATGAATGGATGAATGTAGGATATATGGATGGATGGTATATGGTATATGGAATGGTAGGTATATGGATAAATGGATGAATGGTATGTGAATGGACGGATTGTATGTGAATGGATGGATGGTATGTGAATGGATAGATGGTATAAGGATGGATGTTATGTGGATGGATGGATGGCAGACAGAAGAGCGAATGGTAAGGATAAATGTATAGATGGTGTAAGTCAGTGGGTTGGAGGAAAGTATGTTGATAGATGGTGTAATGGAAGGTTAGATATATGATGGATGGTGTAATGGATGGTTAGATATATGACGGATGGTGTAATGGATGGTTAGATATATGACGGATGGTGTAATGGATGGTTAGATATATGATGGATGGTGTAATGGATGGTTAGATATATGATGGATGGTGTAATGGATGGTTAGATATATGATGGATGGTGTAATGGATGGTTAGATATATGATAGATGGTGTAATGGATGGTTAGATATACGATGGATGGTGTAATGGATAGTTAGATATATGATGGATGGTGTAATGGATGGTTAGATATATGATGGATGGTGTAATGGATGGTTAGATATATGATGGATGGTGTAATGGATGGTTAGATATATGATAGATGGTGTAATGGATGGTTAGATATATGATAGATGGTGTAATGGATGGTTAGATATATGATGGATGGTGTAATGGATGGTTAGATATATGATGGATGGTGTAAGGGATGGTTAGATATATGATAGATGGTGTAATGGATGGTTAGATATATGATGGATGGTGTAATGGATGGTTAGATATATGATAGATGGTGTAATGGATGGTTAGATATATGATAGATGGTGTGATGGATGGTTAGATATATGATGGATGGTGTAATGGATGGTTAGATATATGATGGATGGTGTAATGGATGGTTAGATATATGATAGATGGTGTAATGGATGGTTAGATATATGATGGATGGTGTAATGGATGGTTAGATATATGATGGATGATGTAATGGATGGTTAGATATATGATGGATGGTGTAATGGATGGATAGATATATGATGGATGGTGTAATGGATGGTTAGATGTATGATGGATTGTTTAATGGATGGATATATATATGATGGATGGTGTAATGGATGGTTAGATATATGACGGATGGTTTAATGGATGGTTAGATATATGACGGATGGTGTAATGGATGGTTAGATATATGACGGATGGTGTAATGGATGGATAGATATATGATGGATGGTTTAATGGATGGTTAGATATATGATGGATGGTTTAATGGATGGTTAGATATATGACGGATGGTGTAATAGATGGTTAGATATATGACGGATGGTGTAATGGATGGATAGATATATGATGGATGGTGTAATGGATGGTTAGATATATGACGGATGGTGTAATGGATGGATAGATATATGATGGATGGTGTAATGGATGGTTAGATATATGACGGATGGTTTAATGGATGGTTAGATATATGATAGATGGTGTAATGGATGGTTAGATATATGACGGATGGTGTAATGGATGGTTAGATATATGACCGATGGTGTAATGGATGGTTAGATATATGACGGATGGTTTAATGGATGGTTAGATATATGACGGATGGTTTAATTGATGGTTAGATATATGACAGATGGTGTAATGGATGGTTAGATATATGATGGATGGTTTAATGGACGGGTGGATTGTGGAAGATGAGGTGATGGATGGATGGTTCATAGATAGAGAACGAGTAACATTTTATTGAACATCCATCAACACAAAAACAGTTGCAAGTATCTACATGATGTTGATGATGATCATATTGACTGTTATAATGATGATGATGATGATGACGATGATCATATTAACTGTTATAATAATGATGATGATGATGATCATATTGACTGCTATAATGATGATGATGATGATTATCATATTGACTGTTATAATAATGATGATGATGATCATGATAATGATGATGATGATGATTTTGACTGTTATAATTATGATGGTGATGATGATCATATTGACTGTTATAAAAATGATGATGATGATGATCATATTGACTGTTATAATGATGATGATGATGTTGATGGTGATCATATTGATTGTGATAATAATGATGATGATGATCATATTGACTGTGATAATAATGATGTTGATAATGATCATATTGACTGTTATAATGATGATGTTGATAATGATCATATTGACTGTTATAATGATGATGTTGATAATGATCATATTGACTGTTATAATGATGATGATGATGCTGATGGTGATCATATTGACTGTTATAATAATGATGTTGATAATGATCATATTGACTGTTATGATGATGATGTTGATGATGATCATATTGACTGTTATAAAAATGATGATGATGATGATCATATTGACTGTTATAATAATGATGTTAATGATGATCATATTGGCTGTTATAATGATGATGATGATGATGATCATATTGACTGTTATAATAATGATGTTGATGATGATCATATTGACTGTTATAATAATGATGTTGATGATGATCATATTGACTGTTATAATAATGGTGTTGATGATGATCATATTGACTGTTATAATGATGATGATGATGATCATTTTGACTGTTATAAAAATTGATGATGATGATGATCATATTGACTGTTATAATAATGATGTTGATGATGATCATATTGACTGTTATAATGATGATGATGATGATGATGGTGATCATGTTGACTGTGATAATAATGATGATGATGATCATATTGACTGTGATAATAATGATGAAGATGATCATATTGACTGTTATAATAATAATGATGATAATGATCATAATGACTATTATAATAATTATAATGATCATATAGACTGTTATAATGATGATGATGATATTGACTGTTATAATGATGATGATGGTCATATTGATGTTATAATGATGTTGCTCAACATATTGTCTGTTATAATGATGATGATGATCATATTGATCATATTGATGTTGTAATGATGATGATTATATTGATGTTATAATGATGATGATGATGATCATATTGACTGTTATAATGATGAGGATGATGATCATATTGACTGTTATAATGATGATGATGATGATCATATTGATGTTATAATGATGTTGATTATCATATTGATTGTTATAATGATGATGATGATCATATTGATGTTGTAATGATGGTGATGATGATCATATTGATGTTATAATGATAATGATGATGATGATGATGATGATGATCATATTGATGTTATAATGATAATGATGATGATGATGATCATATTGATGTTATAATGATAATGATAATGATGATGATGATCATATTGATGTTATAATGATAATGATGATGATGATCATATTGATGTTATAATGATAATGATGATGATGATCATATTGATGTTATAATGATGATGATGATGATCATAGTGACTGTTATAATGATGATGATGATGATCATATTGATGTTATAATGATGATGATGATCATATTGACTGTTATAATGATGATGATCATATTGATGTTATAATGATGATGATGATCATATTGACTGTTATAAAGATGTTGATGATCATATTGATGTTATAATGATGATGATGATCATATTGACTCCTATAATGATGTTGATGATCATATTGATGTTATAATGATGATGATCATCATATTGACTCCTATAATGATGTTGATGATCATATTGATGTTATAATGATGATGATGATGATTATATTGACTGTTATAATGATGTTGCTGATGATCATATTGATGTTATAATGATGATGATGATCATATTGAAGTTATAATGATGATGATGATGATTATATTGACTGTTATAATGATGATGATGACGATGATCATATTGACTGTTATAATGATGATGATGATCATATTGACAATTATAATGATGATGATATTGACTATTATAATGACCATGATGATCATATTGACTATTATAATGATGATGATGATCATATTGACTATTATAATGATGATGATGACGATGATCATATTGACTGTTATAATGATGATGGTTATGATGATGATATTGACTATTATAATGATCATGATTATCATATTGACTATTATAATGATGATAATCATATTGACTATTAAAATGATGATGATGATCATATTGACTATGATAATGATGATCATATTGACTGTTATAATTATAATGATGATCGTATTGACTATTATAATGACAATGATGATCATATTGCCTGTTACAATGATGATGAAGATGATATTGATTGTTACAATGATGATCATCATCATTTTGACTGTTATAATGATGATGATGATATTGACTGTTATAATGATGATGATGATGATGATGATGATGATGATCATATTGACTATTATAATGATGATGATAATCGTATTGACTATTATAATGATGATGATCATATTAACTATTATAATGATGATGATGATCAAATTGACTGTTATAATGATGCTGATAATCATATTGACTTTTATAATGATGATGATCATATTAACTATTATAATGATGATGATGATCATATTGACTATTATAATGATGATGATCATATTAACTATTATAATGATGATGATGATCATATTGACTATTATAATGATGATGATCATATTAACTATTATAATGATGATAATGATCATATTGACTATTATAATGATGATGATGAATATGATATTGACTGTTATAATGATGATGGTGATGATGATTATGATATTGACTGTTATAATTATGATGATCATGTTGACCATTATAATGATGATGATGATCATGTTGACCATTATAATGATGATGATGATATTGACTATTATAATGATGATAATGATCATATTGACTATTATAATGATGATGATAATATTGACTATTATAATGATGATGATAATATTGACTATTATAATGATGATGATAATATTGACTATTATAATGATGATGATAATATTGACTATTATAATGATAATGATCATATTGACTATTATAATGATGATGATAATATTGACTATTATAATGATGATGTGTATGCTAAAATATTGGAGAGGAGAGTAAGATACATAATAGAACCCCAATTAAATAATAATCAATTCGGATTCAGAAAAGGCAAAAGCTGTACTGATGCTATATTCACATTGAGACAACTATGTGAAAAAACAATAGAATATGACAGAAACCTAAATATAGTGTTTATAGATCAGGAAAAAGCATTTGATCGTGTAGACAGAAACAAACTTTGTCAAACTTTAGAAACCTACGGAGTAGCAGGACAACTACTAGATAATATAATGGCATTATATAAAAACAGTCAAAGTGCCGTCAGAACATCAGAAGGTCTGTCAGAATGGTTTCAGGTTACAACAGGAGTAAGACAAGGATGTGTCCTCTCACCACTCCTCTTCATCATATATATGGACAAAATAAATCAGGAAACAACCAACAACAAGGACAAATCAAATAATAACATAGAGGTAGAAAACTCCAACATCAACGAGCTACTCTTCGCAGATGACCAATGCCTAATATATGAGGATGAAAACCTGCTACAACAGCACTTAACATCTCTAGATAAAAGTTGCACAAACTACAGTATGAAAATTAACACAGCAAAAACAGAGGCTATAAAAATAAGCAAATTAAGACACCCATTAAACATCAAGATCAAGGATAAAGAAATAAAACAAGTAGAGAAATTCAAGTATTTAGTCACAATGTTCACAGAAGATGGAAAACTAGACAGATAAATCGACATGAGAATACAAAAAGCAAATGCTGTCACATACCAGCTTTCACCATTGCTAAGACATCCAAACATTTCTATGCCAGCTAAACAACAAATGATAAATAGCATCTTCATACCAACTTTGTGCTATGAAAGTCAAACATGGACCCTTTCTAAATCACATTTAAGAAAGATCAATACATGTGAGATGCGTTGCTTGCGAAAAGTAACAAACAACATAAGAAGAGATAGAATACCAAACGAAACCATAAGAAAAATAGTAGGAACAAAACCCTGCCAAGAATATATAGAACAACAACTTAAATGGTTTGGCCACCTGGTCAGAATGAAACCTTACCAATCACCAACAAGGGCGTTCTTCTCAAGAATGCATGGGAAAAGACCAAGAGGAAGACCAAGAGGAAGACCCAGAAGAAGATGGATAGATGCAGTGACAGAGACATGTAACAACAAAATAAAATCACTAATTCAGACAGTTCGAGCAGCTCAAGAACGACAAATGATATAAACCACAACACCTTTTTGGTATCAGTGAAAAGAGAAAAGAAGATGGATAGATGCAGTGACAGAGACATGTAACAACAAAGGAAAATCACTAATTCAGACAGTTCGAGCAGCTCAAGAACGACAAATGATATAAACCACGACACCTTTTAGGTATCAGTGAAAAGAGAAAAGAGGAAGAATGCTGATGATGTACATATTAACTATTATAATGATGATGATGATATTGACTGTTATAATGGTGATGATGATGATGATCATATTGACTATTATAATGATGATGGTGATGATGATTATGATATTGACTGTTATAATTATGATGATAATATTGACTGTTATAATGATGATAATGATGATGATCATATTGGCTATTATAATGATGATGATGATGATATTGACTGTTATAATGATGATGATGATGATATTGACTGTTAAAATGGTGATGATGATGATATTGACTGTTATAATGATGATGATGATGATATTGACTGTTATAATGATGATGATGATGATATTGACTGTTATAATGATGATGATGATGATGATATTGACTGTTATAATGGTGATGATGATGATATTGACTGTTAAAATGGTGATGATGATGATATTGACTGTTAAAATGGTGATGATGATGATATTGACTGTTATAATGATGATGATGATGATATTGACTGTTAAAATGATGATGATGATGATATTGACTGTTAAAATGATGATGATGATGATATTGACTGTTAAAATGATGATGATGATGATATTGACTGTTATAATGATGATGATGATGATATTGACTGTTAAAATGGTGATGATGATGATATTGACTGTTAAAATGGTGATGATGATGATATTGACTGTTAAAATGGTGATGATGATGATATTGACTGTTAAAATGGTGATGATGATGATATTGACTGTTAAAATGATGATGATGATGATATTGACTGTTATAATGATGATGATGATGATATTGACTGTTAAAATGATGATGATGATGATGATCATATTGACTGTTAAAATGATGATGGTGATGATGATTATGATATTGACTGTTATAATTATGATGATAATATTGACTGTTATAATGATGATAATGATGATGATCATATTGGCTATTATAATGATGATGGTGATGATGATCATATTGACTGTTATAATGATGATGATGATGATCATATTGACTGTTATAATGGTGATGATGATGATATTGACTGTTATAATGATGATGGTGATGATGATTATGATATTGACTGTTATAATTATGATGATAATATTGACCATTATAATGATGATGATGATCATATTGACTGTTAGAATTCTGATGATGTTCATATTGACTATTATAATGATGATGATGTACATATTTACTATTATAATGATGATGATCATGATGATTGTTATAATTGTGAAGATAATTATTTTGACTGTTATAATGATGATGATGATCATATTGACTGCTATAATGATGATGATAATCATATTGACTGTTATAATGATAATGATGATCATATTGACTATTATAATGATGATGGTGATGATGATTATATTGACTGTTATAATGATGATGACGATGATGATGATCATATTGACTATTATAATGATGATGATGATCATATTGACTATTATAATGATGATGATGATCATATTGACTATTATAATGATAATTATGATCATATTATTATAATGATGATGATCATATTGACTATTATAATGATGATGATGATGATGTGAAGAAAAAAGTTAGTATTACAGCAGTGCTAATTCACATCAATGAACAGCAGATCAGATAAACATGAATAATGAAACAATTACCACAAGACAACATCCTCAACCGAGAATTACCACAAAGAGAGTCAACAAAACTGAGAAACTGGACGACGCCGGGTCAAATAAATGGTAGTCGCCATGTGCAGCTTGAGTCCCGCTCATAGCATTAACCTGATCAGGCTATTTCCCTCGACGCTGTAAGGCAACAGAGCAGTGTAAAGCAAAGTAAAACATTACAATTAATACACTTTTCTTACATGATAAAGTCACAAGGATTAAAAGAAACATGCTGTAAGAATTGAAAGAATGGAGATATCAAATACAAATAGAAACAGAACACAAATAAACATATGGAACGAAACCATCTTTGTCAGATATGGCTTGTGGAAGAGATGGGACATTTGTGACAATAGTAAAACTCGTTGGCGAAAGAAGTTGTGGTGACTGGGCAACAGAAACGTGCGTAAAAATACTGCGTTAAAAAATATATTCTCTTCATGGTATCATTTTCATTGCAATCGGGACATACCCATATCTGTTCCACCGACGATCCCAGCATTTCTTTAGGCATATAGTTACTGACTGTTCCGGTAAGGTGTTGATTATAGAAACATACTCGGCACTCAGGATTAATCAACCATCCCCCCCTCCCCTTCCACCTTTAGTGTCACCAGTCTCTCCCTCTGTAATTAAAAAAAAATTAAAAACAATAATATTGCACAACTGGTCCTTTTTTTTGTTAAATCCCCAGGGGAAAAGACAAAGAGGAAGACCAATGAATTCTTGGAGAAGACAGATAGAAGCAGAGATGAAGATGATGGGGATGACTTGGAATGATCTTAAAAGAATGGCAAAAGACAGATTTGAAAAGTGTTTGTTGAAGACCTATGCTCCACAAGGAGCTTAAAAAAGGTAGAAGAAGAAGAAGAATATTGAAATGATGTATTGATATGGTTAGAACGGATTATCAACATTACAACAATGTGCAAAAGAACATACACAGCTACTTGATTACAATGACAAGTACTATTCAAATAGACTACAGATTATGCAGGATAAATGGTTTGAAATTATTGAATGAACCGGCTAATGAAAGCGCACGACCCCTATCATAAATGTGCCTGTTTCAAAATAAATGCGGTAGAGGTAGATCCTTGACATTTTAACACAAGCCGTCGTGGCTTTATTTCCTAGTTTGTTCAAACAAAACAGTGTGTCCGAGTAAACTGAAACGTTATTAGCCCAACATTCTATTCTTGAGTTGTATTTATGCAAGACTGTGACGGGCGTTTTTCTTCTAAATAACCGGCAGTCGTGTAAAGAAGAAAGAATCCTGACAAGTGTACCATACAAAGAATATCTTTGATTGCACGATTTTGTTTACCACCGTCATATTGTTACGTATTTCTTTCTTTCGGGCCTTTTTCTTGTGCCCATTCGAGCGTTGAGGAAGATACAAAGTTATAGTCTTTGCTCTTCTGGCTGTTTCTAATATTTTCAATTGTGTTGTAGCGTTTCTTTGATGTTGTTTGTCGATCTTACTCTGGGTCTGCTGCTTGCTCTCCTCTCTTCTCCTCTTTAAGTGTACGCCTTGTATGGCAATGAATCGCACTGCATTCCTTCAAGATTGGAAACATATTTGTTGTTTCTGTGTGTAGCTTAGGATTGGTTCAATGCCTACTTTGTCTCTTATAATATCATTTCTGATTCTGTCGTTTCTATTAACTCCAAGAACTTGTCTCAACCACATTGTCTCTGTGGTGACAAGCTGTTTTTTATGATTAGTTGTAAATTAGTTTGTTATGGTTAGTTGTAAATTAGTTTGTTATGGTTAGTTGTAAATTAGTTTTTATGGTTAGTTGTAAATTAGTTTGTTATGGTTAGTTGTAAATTAGTTTTTATGGTTAGTTGTAAATTACCATGTTTGGCATTGATCATCATCAAGTACCAAGCCTGCTGGCGTATGTGATCATGTCTCTCCACAACTTTCGATCACGACAGTTATTTATCATTTCTGTTGGTGACCTTCTGCCATGTCATTTTCTTAAGCTGTCTGGTATCTTATCACTTTGCATCTATCTATCTCTTTGTCTCTCAATTGTCCCAGTTGTCACAATATATTCCAACTGTTCCCTTCTCATTACGTGGCCAAAAAATTGTGATTGTTTTTGCTAATTTTGAATATTAGCTCTATTTTTTTGCTTTGGCCTCTTTCAGAACGTTTTCATTACTCTTCTTAGCTGTCCATGGTATTCTCAACACATTCTTCTGTAAAACCGCATTTTTACAGCCTCCAGTGATTTTCTTGTCTTTTGTTCTATTGTCCATGATTCACGTCCAGATTATTTATATTATTACTGTGGCGTTGACAACACACATAACGTTGTTATGTAAGTGGAGCAATTTAAATACCGTTGAAGTCTATCGACAAACGACAAAAAGCAGCAGAGACAAACACAAGATGCAACAAAGCTTGTTAAATGATCAGACAACTGCCGTTACTGATGTCCAGCAAGGATACAACACTAGAGGCAAAACAGGCACTCTACCAAACAATCATCAGTCAAACGTTGTACTCCTAATGCCAGACCTGGACTCTAGACTCAAAACAATAAGACAAATAATCACGACCGAGATTAAATGTGTTAAACACGTGACAGGAAACAGCAGGAGAAGTTAAGAATTTAGAAAAAAAAAAATAGGAATAATTCCTGCGTTAGAATTCATTAAAAAAACATATAAAGTGGTTTGGCCACGTTTGAAAAGAGAAAGATTAAAACTCAGCACTACATACGAAATAACACTTCCAACATACTGTAGAAACAACACTTTATAGTTGAAATATGTATGTCATAGTTTGTGAAGGAATGTCTGGAAGTTTTTATTTGCAGGGTAGAGACACTCTAGTGTTTCATACTTCGTAACATGACAAACATCAAGTTGATTTGTTCAAAACTAACTGGAACATTTTGACGTCAACTTTGTTAAGTCCATTTCGTTCAAAATTCATTTTGAAACGTTGATGTTAACTTTTTCAACTCTTTGGAGCATTGTAATTTTAACTTTCTTAACTCTTTGGAGCATTTTAATGTTAACTGTGTCAACTCCTTGGAGCATTGCAATGTTAACTTTCTTAATTTATTGGAGCATTGTATGTTAACATTGTCCACTCGTTATAGCATTGTAATATTAGCTTTGCCTAACGCTGTTCTGTAGCTTTGTTTCATTACCCCCGCCTTATTAAGAGCTCAATTTCAGCGGTTTCCGCACAATATCCAACACAAAATGCTGTGACATTTGTATTTCTAAACTCATCCGTATTGTATTTTTTTGGGCCGCTGTGATTTGATTACGAGCAACTTGTTCCTGTTAGACGGGGTCTATTTCCAGGACTTTGCACAAACGTCACGAGTTCTAATATTTCTTGCTCCTGTCATAGTTTTACTGGTTTGTCCTTGACACTTTACAGTTTAGTTTAGTTTTGTTTAATTTTAGTTTAGTTTAGTTTAGTTTAGTTTAGTTTAGTTTAGTTAAGTTTAGTTAAGTTTAGTTTAGTTTAGTTTAGTTTAGTTTAGTTTAGTTTAGTTTAGTTTAGTTTAGTTTAGTTTAGTTTAGTTTAGTTTAGTTTAGTTTAGTCCTACAGTGATGGGATTTTTCAGAAGAACGTTGAAAGTTCCCTGGACAGCTAAAAAGACCAATGAGGAAGTTCTCCAAGAGGTCAACACAAAAAGGGAGCTCCTAATAAAAATCAGAAAGAAACAATCAACATTTTTCGGGCACATCATGAATCGAGAAAAGTTGGAATACTTGATTACAACTGGTAAATCATAGGGAAAGAGAGATCGCGGACGACAAAGAGAGAAAATACTAGATAGCTTGGTGTCATAGCATGGAAAACAATCAACAACAGAATTAATACGATGCACTGTTGATAGAAGATTGTGGAATGACAGGATCGCCTACGCCACCCGGTAGGGCACATGATAATGTTGATGAATCGTAGTGTTTTGTTTTGCATTTGTTCATGTATTTAAATACATTTGTTCCAGACAAACTTCTCTGATTCCGCATATACCCATATCTGTGCCTGGTGGGTATAGCAATAGTTTACTAGCCTCCTTCTTTACAAACTTGTCTGCCCCATCTTTTCCTGGAGTATTCCAGCGAGATGGAACCCACTGAATAATTGTACTGTATTATTAATATTGAAATGGTGAAGAAGAAGAATTGAAGAATTGAAGATCAGAGAGGCAAAGACAGCAGGGATCGGGTCCATCAATGAGATCATGAAGCTTGCACAGAACAGAGACAAATGGCGATTATTGATAAAAGATCTTTACAATGATTAGGACTGCTAGACAGAAAATTAATGGAAAGATAATCAATAACCTAAGATATGCTGACGATACTGTACTGCTAGCAGAAAATCCTAAAGATCTACAACAATTACTTAATGAAATAAACATGACAAGCAAAAAATATGGACTAGATATGAATATCAAAAAGACTAAAACTATGATCATAAACAAAGAAAATACTCAAAACCCACAAGTGATATCAAAATAGAAGGAATAGACCTGGAGACAGTTCAGAACTACAACTACCTTGGGCATACAATAACCAGTGATGGAAAATGTACAACAGAAATAAACAAAAGAATAGGAATGGCAAAAAGTAATTTTAGTGTCATGAAGAAAATACTAACATCAAACAAATAACACCAGAGCTAAAACTAAGAAAAGCAAAATGTTACATCTTCTCAATATTCCTATATAGTGCAGAAACATGGACATTACACAAGAAAACAGAACAGAGAATTGAAGCCTTTGAAATGTGGATATATAGAAGAATTGGTAGAATTGGAAGGAAGGAA
>JAVIAB010000047.1:15241106-15243606 GCA_032433765.1 Megaustenia siamemsis | reverse complement strand
TCGTGATACAGGACAGCGTCACGTTTGAATGATAACAAGGCTTGAATGCTCGGGGAGAAGTAGTAGAAAAAAGAGGGGTTACACCTTTCCATCGTGATACAGGACAGGGTCACGTTTGTATGATAACAAGGCTTGAATGCTCGGGGAGAAGTGGTAGAAAAAAGAGGAAGAAGAAGGAGAATTAAGAAGAGGAGAAATGAGAATACGACTCTGTTGGTAATAATGAAAATGTTATGATGATGATGATGATGATGACGATGTTGATGATGATGATGATGATGATGATGATGATGATGGGGAGGAAGAAGAAGCCGAAGAAAAAGAAGTTGAAGTAGAAGACGAAGAAGAGGAAGAGGAAGAAAAGGAAGAATAACAAGAAGAAGAGCAAGAAGAAAAAAGAACAGAAGAAGAAGAGGAGCAAGAAGAAAAAAGAAGAACAGCAGAAGAAGAAGAAGATGACGAAGAAGAGCAAGAACAAGAACAAAAACAAGTAGAAGAAGTAGAACAAGAACAAGAACAAAAACAAGAAGAAGAAGAAGAGCAAGAACAAGAACAAAAACAAGAAGAAGAAGAAGAGCAAGAACAAGAACAAAAACAAGAGAAAGAAGAAGAAGAAGAAGACGACGACGAACAAGAACAGAAGAAGAAGAACAGAAGAAGAAGAACAACAACAACAAAAGCAAGAAGAAGAAGAAGACGACGACGAACAAGAACAGAAGAAGAAGAACAGAAGAAGAAGAACAACAACAACAAAAGCAAGAAGAAGAAGAAGAAGAAGACGAAGAGGAAGAACAGAAGAAGAAGAACAGAAGAAGAAGAACAACAACAACAAAAGCAAGAAGAAGAAGAAGACGAAGAGGAAGGACAGAAGAAAAAGAAGAACAAGAAGAACAAGAAGAACAAGAAGAACAAGAAGAGGAAGAAGAAGGTAACATTCGTTACGTTGAAGAAACCTTTAGCAGTTTAAGGTCAATATAGCAAGCAAACCATCCAGTGCCGGACAAAATCGTTAGAAAAAGATCTACCCATATATGGCGCTTGTTCGACGATAAAGGTATGGGCACTTCTTATCGCATGGAACTAGTTTCATTGCAGTCAGGAAATCTTCATATCAGCTCCACTATCACAGCAGTTCCCAAAATGAATCGGCAAATTCCGTTGTCATCGTCCTACTCGCAGCAGTTCCCAAAATCATCATCGAGCGCCATCTCCGCAACGAAGGTTGGCTACCATGGAGCGCCATTCTGCTCTGTCTCTTGCTTTGATGGTGCAGGTTGTCATAGGCTGGTTTGTCCATCTTTTAATGTTACTCGTCCATGTTAGTATTGGTCTGCCTCTGCCTCTTAAACCTTGTATTTACCCCTCCAGTATTACTTTTGTTAGGCTGTTTTATCTTTTAACATGGCCCAAAATTCGCACCGTTTTGTTTGAATTGTGTTTAGTAGTTCTCTTTTCATGTTTAGTTGTTTTAAGACTTCCTCGTTTGTTTTCTTTTCCTTCCATCCAATTCTACATATTCTTCTATATATATCCACATTTCAAAGGCTTCAATTCTCTGTTCTGTTTTATTCTCTCTAATCTCCATGTTTCTGCACCATATAGGAATATTGAGACGACATAACATTTTGAGTTCCCAAAATACATCGGTAGATTCCGGTTGATCACGTCCTACTCGACTGCACAGACGATGATTCCAAACCTTAGTCGCCTCTTAAGACATGCGTGGCAGGTAACAGTGGCTTTATTCTTTTCTCCCATCACCGTGCAGGGCCCGGTAACCCCAATGGCGGAGATTTCTTATTTATTTTTGTGGTCATATTCATTGGCAAACCATCTGGTTGAAGACAACAAGACAGACCAAGAGAATCGCTACTCACGACACTTACTTGTGAAGGTTGAACCATGGGACTAAAAAGCAAGCACGAACTACAAGAACTAGCAGCAAATAGTCAGTCGTGGAGAACTATGACTTCAGTCTTATGTGCCGTCTTCGGCCTGAGATGATAGTGAATGAATGAATGTGGTCTCCATATTTGTTTAAATTGTTTTTACCAAAATCTCTGGTACCAATTTAAAGCGATGTAAACATAGAAGCTATCAATCAATGTTGAACTTGGCCACTTGTTATCATCAGACAAAGGGGGGGGGTGGAGATAATTGGTCTGGAGGTAAGAGTCTGCCTCTGAACAAGACGTTTCCGATTCCGTTGCCACCACAAGCGTAGAGATTAAAAAACAAAAATAGCAAATCCTCTGTCTTCTTCGTAGCGTCAGGGTAGAGAGATCCGATGTCTAGTCCTCTCTGGGTAGTGAGATCCGATGCCTAGTCCTCTCTGTGTAGTGAGATCCGATGCCTAGTCCTCTCTGTGTAGTGAGATCCGATGTCTAGTCCTTTCTGGGTAGTGAGATCCGATGTCTAGTCCTTTCTGGGTAGTGAGATCCGATGTCTTGTCCTTTCTGGGTAGTGAGATCCGATGTCTAGTCCTTTCTGGGTAGTGAGA
>JAVIAB010000047.1:15196106-15236106 GCA_032433765.1 Megaustenia siamemsis | reverse complement strand
ACAAACAAGCTGATAGCTTTCATCATTTTAAAACATTTTAGTTCCAATCTTGAAATTGTACAGCATTTATGGATGAAGATGTTCTAAGTCTAGTACATTCCACACATTCTTAAAACTGATATTATATGGGAGTGGTTTTATTTTGTGACCCCGCACACAAAATGTACAATGTTTATCTAAAGTAAATATTTATGCATGAATTACGTTTTGGTAAAATAATTCATTTATTGAGTGGATGCCGTTTCCACATCAAAGGTTGGCTACAATGGAGCGCCATTTTACTGTCTTCTGTCTGGATGGTGCACGTTGCCATATGTTCACATGTCCATCTTTTGATGCTATCAGTCATTTTTAGTCTTGGTCTGCGTCTACTTTGAAAGTTCCATTCCACAATGGCTTTTAGTAGGGTGTAATGAATCTTTGAAACAGAGATGGGATTTATCATAAGAATGTTGAAAGTTCCCTGGACAGCTAAAAATACCAATGAGGAAGTTCTCAAAGAGGCCAACACAAAAAGGGAGCTATTAAAAACATCAGAAAGAAGCAATCAACATTTTTTTCGGGAACATCATGAAAGAGGAAAGTTAGAATACTTGGTTACAACTGGCAAAATACAAGGAACGAGAGATCGCGTGCGACAAAGATAGAAAATACTGGATAGCTTGGTGTCATGGCATGGAAAACAGTCAACAACAGAACTGATACGATGCACTGTAGATAGAAGATTGTTGAAGAACATGATAGCCTACGCCAACCGGTATGGCACATGATGATGATGAATGAATCTTTAGAAAAGTCCGGGTTCGATCCCCAGCAGTTGCGGATGTTTTTTTTCGGACTGACAAAGCTCCGGGGGTTCACCCAGCCTCTAAAAATGGGTACCAGAGATTTTTCTGCGAAGTAAAGTCCAAAAATGTGCCGTGGTCGTAGAAAAATATGGTCACTAACACCATATTCCCCACAGGACTAGCAAGGCGTGTAGGAGACGTTTACTTTTCTTACTATGAATCTTTACAGGTCTAGGACCATTAATTTGTCTTTTCCAAATTGTGTTAAGTAGTTTTCTTTCTTTATTTTCAGCTGATTCATCACTTCCTGCTTATGTCTTCTTTTCTTGCCATCCAATTCTCCCCATTATCCTAATGATCCTCATTTCAAAAGCTTCCATTTCCTGTCCTGTTTGCTTATTGAGTGCTCTGTTTTGTTATTTGATGTTGTTTCTGCACCAAACATGGAGGTTGAGGAAAGATATGGGCACAACAAAATCATCAAAGATCGGCACGCCTGAGAGTTCCATGGGTGCAATATTCCATTTGAAACTGCAAAAGTCTCGTTTTCTTTTATTTGTAATGTATTTTGTAAAGTCTTATTGGTAAACAGCTGTGACAAATACACACACACACACACACACACGCACGCACACACATACACACACACACAAACATGAACGTCTTTTTCTTTTTTGTATAAAAGAAAAAGTAGATAGTCACATGTTGGGCAGACGAACAAGTAGATAGTCACACGGTGGACAGAAAAAGGAGTAGAAAGTCACATGTTTGACAGAAAGAGAGAGTAGATAGTCACATGTTTGACAGAAAGAGAGAGTAGATAGTCACACGGTGGACAGAAAAAGGAGTAGAAAGTCACATGTTTGACAGAAAGAGAGAGTAGATAGTCACATGATTGACAGAAAGAGAGAGTAGATAGTCACATGATTGACAGAAAGAGAGAGTAGATAGTCACACGGTGGACAGAAAAAGGAGTAGAAAGTCACATGTTTGACAGAAAGAGAGAGTAGATAGTCACACTGTGGACAGAGAAAGGAGTAGATAGTCACATGTTGGGCTGACGAACGAGCAGATAGTCACACGGTGGACAGAAAAAGGAGTAGAAAGTCACATGTTTGACAGAAAGAGAGAGTAGATAGTCACACTGTGGACAGAAAAAGGAGTAGAAAGTCACATGTTTGACAGAAAGAGAGAGTAGATAGTCACATGTTTGACAGAAAGAGAGAGTAGATAGTCACACGGTGGACAGAAAAAGGAGTAGAAAGTCACATGATTGACAGAAAGAGAGAGTAGATAGTCACATGTTTGACAGAAAGAGAGAGTAGATAGTCACATGTTTGACAGAAAGAGAGAGAAGATAGTCACACGGTGGACAGAAAAAGGAGTAGAAAGTCACATGACTGACAGAAAGAGAGAGTAGATAGTCACATGTTTGACAGAAAGAGAGAGAAGATAGTCACATGGTGGACAGAAAGAGAGAGCAGATAGTCACATGTTTGACAGAAAGAGAGAGTAGATAGTCACATGTTCGAGACAAAGGAAAAGTAGATAGTCATATGTTGAACAAAAGAAAGAGTAGATAGTCAAATGTTCCAGATAAGAAAAAGTAGATAGTCACATGTTCGAGACAAAAAAGTCATATGTTTGACACAAGAAAAAGTGGATAGTCATTTGTTGAAAAGAAGAAAGAGTAGATAGTGACATGATGGATAGAAGAAAGGGTAGATAGTGACATGTTGGATAGAAGAAAGAGTAGATAGTCACATGTTGGATAGAAAAAAGTGTAGATGGTAATATTGTTAACAGAAGCAAAAGTAGATGTTCACACTATGCAGAGTAGACAAGAAAGGCGTTAACTTGATGAATAGCTTGAAAATAAGACAAGTCACACGTAGAACAGAAGAATAAGAGGACAGTCACACGACGAACAGAAGATTAAGAAGACAAGTCACATGGCGAATAGAAGTATAAGAAAAGTCACATGGCGAATAGAAGAATATGAAAAGTCACATGGCGAATAGAAGAAAAAAGAAGACAGTCACATGGCGAATAGAAGAATAAGTAGACAGTCACATGGCAAATCATCATCATCATGTACCTTACCTGTTAGCATAGGTGATTATGTCCCTCCACAATCTTCTATCCACAGTGCATCATATCAGTTCTGTTGTTGACTGTTTTCCATGCCATGACACCAAGCTATCCAGTATTTTCTCTCTTTTTGTCGTCCGCGATCTCTTTTTCCTTTTATTTTGCCAGTTGTAACCAAGTATTCCAACTTTCCTCTTCTCATGATGTGCCCGAAAAATGTTGATTGCTTCTTTCTGATGTTTTTTAACAGCTCCCTTTTTGTGTTGGCCTCCTTGAGAACTTCTTCATTGGTCTTTTTAGCTGTCCAGGGAACTTTCAACATTCTTCTGAGAAATCCCATCTCTGTGGCCTCCAATCGTCTTTTCATTTACATGGCAAATAGAAGAATAAGAAGACAGTCACATGGCGAATAGATGAATAAGAAGACAGTCACATGGCGAATAGAAGAATAAGAAGACAGTCACATGGCGAATAGATGAATAAGAAGACAGTCACACGGCGAATAGATGAATAAGAAGACAGTCACATGGCGAATAGAAGACAAGAAAAGTGTCTCATTTACCACGGACACCTGAGAAATGAAAGTGGCTAACTACATGTATAAGAGAAATGGAAGTGGGTGACTATAAGAGAAATGGAAGTGGGTAACTATATGAGAAATGAAAGTGTGTGACTATAAGTGAAATGGAAGTGGGTAACTATATGAGAAATGGAAGTGTGTGACTATAAGAGAAATGAAAGTGGGTAACTATATGAGAAATGAAAGTGGGTAACTATAAGTGAAATGGACGTGTATAACTATATGAGAAATGAAAGTGGGTAACTATAAGTGAAATGGAAGTGGGTAACTATATGAGAAATGAAAGTGTGTGACTATAAGAGAAATGGAAGTGGGTAACTATATGAGAAATGAAAGTGTGTGACTATAAGAGAAATGGAAGTGAGTAACTATAAGAGAAATGGAAGTGGGTAACTATAAGTGAAATGGAAGTGGGTAACTATAAGAGAAATGGAAGTGGGTAACTATAAGAGAAATGAAAGTGGGTAACTATACAAGAAATGGAAGTGGGTAACTATAAGAGAAATGAAAGTGGGTAACTATAAGATAAATGGAAGTGGGTAACTATAAGAGAAATGAAAGTGGGTAGCTATAAGAGAAATGGAAGTGGGTAACTATAAGAGAAATGAAAGTAGGTAACTATAAGAGAAATGGAAGTGGGTAACTATAAGAGAAATGAAAGTGGGTAACTATAAGAGAAATGAAAGTGGGTAACTATAAGAGAAATGGAAGTGGGTAACTATAAGAGAAATGAAAGTGGGTAACTATTAGAGAAATGGAAGTGGGTAACTATAAGAGAAATGAAAGTGGGTAACTATAAGAGAAATGAAAGTGGGTAACTATAAGAGAAATGGAAGTGAGTAACTATAAGAGAAATGAAAGTGGGTAACTATAAGATAAATGGAAGTGGGTAACTATAAGAGAAATGGAAGTGGGTAACTATAAGAGAAATGAAAGTGGGTAACTATAAGAGAAATGGAAGTGGGTAACTATAGAGAAATAGAAGTGGTAGACTATAAGAGATATGAAAGTGGGTATCTATAATAGCAATGAAAATGGGTAATTATAAGAGCACTGAAAGTGGGTATCTATTAGAGAAATGGAAGTGGTAGACTATAAGAGATATGAAAGTGGGTATCTATAATAGCAATGAAAATGGATAATTATAAGAGCACTGAAAGTGGGTGTTTATAAGAGCACTGAAAGTGGGTATTTATAAGAGCACTGAAAGTGGGTATCTATAAGAGCACTGAAAGTGGGTATCTATAAGAGAAATGAAAATGGGTATCTATAAAATCAATAAAAGTGGGTATCTATAAGAAAAATGAAAGTGGGTAGCTATACTTAAACCACTTACAGCAAACAACAACAATTTAACTAATAATTAAGACACAATTTATCAGACACTTGCTCAAAACAGAAACCACGATCGCGCAGCAATCAATACAATCTAGGAAAAGATAAGGTTGGCACAGTTTTTCCAGGAAAAAGAATTGATAGGGATAGACCTCTATATTCACTCGAAATTGCGGTCGCAGAAGAGCCGAATCAAAGAGAGAGAAACCTTAAACTATATAACGTTTAGTGTGGCGATGAAACACAAATATGCAAAGAGAGAAGAAGAAGGGGAAGCAGGAGTAGAACAAGGAAGAGCACGAGGTGAAGAGGGAGTAGGAGGAGTGGATGAAGGAGAAGGAGACGTAGAAGAAGAAACAGGCGGAGGAGAAAAAGAAGGAAGATGTAAAGGCGAAGGAGAAGAAGAAGAAGAAGAGGTAGAAGAGGAGGAAGAAGAGGAAGAAGTGGAAGAAGTAGAAGAAGTAGAAGAAGTAGAAGAAGAAATGTTATCTAAACCTATAATTGTTTTCCTTCAACAGACATGCTGGTGACTTCGGGAACATTCGGCAAAGTCCGGACGGCAAGGTCAAGACTTGGTTCACTGATCCTAAGGCTACATTGTACGGGGAAAGATCCATCATAGGCAGAGCCCTTGTGGTAAGTGTCGAAGAAGCAATGAGGGCAGTACAGTTTTCGTGAATGGCGAGTGGTGGTAGAAGATGGGAAAATGTTTTACCAGATATTCGCCAAAATAGCGTTCGTTTCAGAGTGAGCGATGGAAAGGGGAATTTGTTCGGCGAATGCAGAAAGAAAAACAAAAAAAATAAACAAACGAAACAAATATAAAGGTAAAGTACGAGACTTGAATCGACATCCTAGCACGCGAGTTTTCACCCACGTGTGCTCGGCCGCCTATAAAGAAGTCTTCGGAGACTACTGGATAGTGTCGCTTCAAGCATCGAAACTCACGATGCGAGGCGGCATTCCTCACCTTCCCAGAGTAGTACCCTGGTACCCATTTCTGCCTGCGGCTGGGTCAACGCGGAGGTTTTTTTTTTTTCTAACCACGAGTACAGTTCACAATGCTTCCAGCAGGAATCGAACACGGGTTGTCCGAACATCGATAGCTCAGTCGGTTGTTTTTCCAACTGGGCTACCGAGGTCCCAAATGAAATAATTTCAACAAGAATTGATAACAAATGTGAACAAACTATAATGTTCAATGAAAAAAAAGATGAGAGAGAAATTATTGAAATTGAAATTGTTGAACTTGTACTGTGAAGTTTAGAAATGTTGGTAAAACTATGGAGCCTTATGGTGATCTGTTCCTTCTTGTTATAGATAAGCTGTAGTTATATATACTCTATAACGTTTTGGCTTCCTCTGGACTAGTACGTGATGAGGCTCTAATCTCTTTCACAGTGGTCAGCCACATTCGTCTTTCGTGTCCTGAACATGCCTCTTGTTTACCACACACTTGGCTGTTTTCGCTTTGTGGGCCGCTGGTCAGTGCTGACTCTTCCTCCCCATCCACCGTTGCAGACTTTGTACAATTCGGAATGGACATTTCCGTCTGCCTGGCGCGACAGTGAAAAACAATGACCTATTCTCTAATGAAAAGATTATAAATACCTACTTAACAACGAGAATTTCCACCATCCACCAGCCTGTCAGAAGTTAAACAGCCCGAAAGGTATGAGCAGAACAGTTAAATCCAAGAAGCACACCACGTGTAACCGGCGTATTTCGAAACAACACAAGCTGTAACGGGCCAACCTTCGTTGTGGAGATGGCACTTGATGATGATGATAATGATGATGATGATGACCTTTTAGCAAACTAATGCACCAAGTTTGACGGGAAAGCTTGGTTCTATATATCATGTAATTAACTGTTGACGATTGGAAACTAGTAAAACTCGGTGGACAGGCTAATTAATATTTGTTCTTAAAATCAATAAAACTTTATTGATTTAACATTAGCTCTAAAAATTAGTAAAACCTGTTACATAAACCATTTAACATTAGCTCTATAAATTTGTGGAGCCTAAATAGCTCAGTGGTTAGTGAACTGGACTACAAAGGACAAGAGGCCGAGTTAGATCCTGATCGACGGCTCCCAGGTTCACCCAGCCTTAAATGGGTACCGAATTTTTTTCTAGCAAAGTAAAGCGGCACGGGCGTAATCGTCATCATTGAATGCCTTCTCCGCAACGAAGGTTGGCTACCATGGAGCGCCATTCTGCTCTGTCTCTTGCTTTGATGGTGCAGGTTGTCATAGGCTGATTTGTCAATCTTTTGATGTTACTCGTCCATGTTAGTCTTGGTCTGCCTCTGCCTCTTTTACCTTGTATTTTGCACTCCAGGATTACTTTTAGTAGGCTTTTGTGTATTTTAACATGGCCCAAAAATCGCATTTGTCTTGTTTGAATTGTGCTTAGTAGTTCTCTTTTCATTTTTAGTTGTTTTAAGACTTCATCGTTTGTTTTATTTTCCTTCCATCCAATTCTACCTATTCTTCTATATATCCACATTTCAAAGGTTTCAATTCTCTGTTCTGTTTTCTTGTCTAATGTCCTTGTTTCTGCACCATATAGGAATATTGAGAAGATGTAACATTTTGCTATTCTTAGTTTTAGCCCTGGTGTTATTTCTTTTGATGTTAGTATGTTCTTCATGACACTAAAATTACTTTTTGCCATTCCTATTCTTTTGTTTATTTCAGTTGTACATTTTCCATCACTGGTTATACTATGTCCAATGTAGTTGTAGTTCTGAACTGTCTCCAGGTCTATTCTTTCTATTTTAATATCCACTTATGGGTTTTGAGTATCTTCTTTGTTTATGATCATAGTTTTAGTCTTTTTGATATTCATATCTAGTCCATATTTTTTGCTTGTCATGTTTATTTCATTAGGTAATTGTTGTAGATCTTTAGGATTTTATGCTAGTAGTACAGTATCAGGCGTAATACCGACAACATTACCCCAAAAATCATGTGCCGAAGGTCTGTAAAAATTACGGTCACTAACATCATCACTTTTTTTTTTACTAGAAATTTGTAAAACTTGTTACATAAACGATTTAAAATTAGCTTTAAATTATGCACATAATGTTTTATAAACATGGCCCACAGACTTCCATAAACATGGTCCACAGACTTCCATAAACTTGGTCAACAAACCTCCATAAACAAGGTCCATAGACTTCCATAAACATGGTCCGCAGACTTCCATAAACATGGTCCGCAGACTTCCATAAACATGGTCCACAGACTTTCATAAACATGGTCCACAGACTTCAATAAACATGGTCAACAAACTTCCATAAACATGGTCCACAGACTTCCATAAACATGGTCCACAGACTTCAATAAACATGATCCATAGACTTCCATAAACATGGCCCATAGACTTACATAAACATGGCCCATAGACTTACATAAACATGGTCCACAGACTTCCATAAACATGGTCCACAGACTTCCATAAACATGGCCCACACACTTCCATAAACATGGTCCACAGACTTCCACAAACATGGCCGACAGCCTTCCATAAATATGACCCGCAAACTTCCGTAAACATGGTCCACAGACTTCCATAAACATGGTCTACAGACTTCCATAAACATGGCCCGCAAACTTCCGTAAACATGGTCCACAGACTTCCATAAGCATGGTCTATAGACTTCCATAAACATGGCCCGCAAACTTCCGTAAACATAGTCCACAGACTTCCATAAACATGGTCTACAGACTTCCATAAACATGGTCTATAGACTTCCATAAACATGGCCCGCAAACTTCCGTAAACATAGTCCACAGCCTTACATAAACATGGTCCACAGACTTCCATAAACATGGTCTACAGACTTCCATAAACATGGCCCGCAAACTTCCGTAAACATGGTCCACAGACTTCCATAAGCATGGTCTATAGACTTCCATAAACATGGCCCGCAAACTTCCGTAAACATAGTCCACAGACTTCCATAAACATGGTCTACAGACTTCCATAAACATGGTCCACAGACTTCCATAATCATGGTCCACAGACTTCCATAAACATGGCCCGCAAACTTCTGCAAACATAGTCCAAAGATTTTCAAAACGCAACATTATCAAACTAGCACAACAGAATCATCATTACTTAAACCAGAATCGGGACTAAAAGTTTCGTACAAACCGAGCTATTCTCTTTTATTCTACACATGGAATCAGTTTCATTGCGATCAGGGATTCCCCCATATCCGCTCCACCGTTTGCCAGAGCATTTCCCAAAATGGATCGTTAAAATCTGTCGACAATATCGCTCTGTGTGCGTCTTACTCGACTGCACCGACGACCATTCGAAGCCTACCTAGTCACCTCTTACGACATGCGTGACAAGTAACTGTGGCTCTTTTATTTTCTCCCCTAGCCGTGGGAGAGCACCTTGCCGAGCTAATTCATGTAATTGGACCACTATAACTTTGACTAACGATGGAGCACAGAAAGATCAAAGAACTATCAAATTATAGTCTCGACTAACGACCTAAACAGGAAGTTCGTCCAGCTATTTCCTCCACTTGGTCCCAAGATGACTCTCGAACTAAATCGGAATAATGAAATAAAAAGATGAAAATATAACCAGACTGACGAATTACTACCTCTAGCACAAGAATCAAGACGGAGTAACTTAAACAAGACCCACAGTCCCACCTGATCCTGACTGATAAAATAACACAGGGCCCACTGTGCCCTCAGAGTCCTGACTGATAAAATAACACAAGACCAATTATCCCACCAGAATCCTGACTGATAAAATAACACAGGGCCCACTGTGCCCTCAGAGTCCTGACTGATAAAATAACACAAGACCAATTATCCCACCAGAATCCTGACTGATAAAATAACAAAGACCCCCGATGCCACGGGATCCTGACTGATAAAATAACAAAGACCCACTATGGTACCAGAATCCAGACGGATCGAATAACAAAGACCCCCAATGCCACAGGATCCTGACTGATAAAATAACAAAGACCCACTGTGCCACCAGAATCCTGACTGATAAAATAAGAAAGACCCACTATGCCACCAGAATCCTGATTGATAATATAACAAAGACCCACTATGCCATCAGAATCCTGACTGATAATATAACAAAGACCCACTAAGCCATCAGAATCCTGACTGATAATATAACAAAGACCCACTATGCCTCCAGAATCCTGACTGATAATATAACAAAGACCCACTATGCCACCAGAATCCTGACTGATAATATAACAAAGACCCACTATGCCATCAGAATCCTGCCTGATAAAACAACACATGACCAACAACCGTGTGAGTCACGAATAATAAACTAACCATAACCCACACAACTTAACTATCCATTCGATCCATTTCTCACCCACCCACCCCACCCCCAACCCTAACAGGTGCACGCCAATGCCGATGACCTTGGGAAAGGGGGTAACCAGGCCAGCCTGCTAAACGGGAACGCCGGTGCTCGTCTTGGCTGTTGTGTGATTGAAGAAACCTCCTTAGAATGAGACTGTGGAAGTTTGATTTAAGAAGCAGCATAAAACCAAACTAGATAGAACTGCTTGCACAGAACAGAGACAGATGGCGAGATTTGATAAAATATCTTTAAAAGAAAACTGCTAGAACAAAAATTCATATAGGAGAAGGTGTATCTTGGTCTACGCCCTATGGGCCGGTTACGGCTCGAAAGGTCAATAGATAGATAGATAGATAGATAAAACCAAACACGTTTTTGAAAAACAGTTGATTTTTTTTTTGTCCTGGACAGAACCATTGCAGAACATTTACAGCGACATCTTGTTATTAACAAGTAACAATTATATATTCTTGCCATTAACAATTCGAAATTATTATTTTTATTTATTTTATTTTATTTTTTTGCAATAAAAAAATTAGAAATCGAATGCTTTTTTTTTTTGCCGTTGAAAGTTTCAGATGAGTTATTTTTACAATTAAAATTTAGAAAGTAAATTTTGCTCTTGTTTTCTTGTATTTTGGTGCATGTTTTGATGTTCTGGCGTGTGTAAAAAAGTGTAAAGTACGCCCGTCACGCCAAGTGGTGTATAGGGAATATGGTGTTAGTGACCATAAATTTTACAGATGCCCAAGTTAACAAAGTCTGTCGGTGGTGTCCTAAAGATGCACAAGTTGAAAAAGTCTGTCAGTGCTGTCATAAAGATGCCCAAATTAACAAAGTCTGTCAGTGGTGTCCCAACGATGCCCAAGTTAACAAAGTCTGTCAGTGCTGTCCCAAAGATGCCCAAGTTAACAAAGTCTGTCAGTGCTGTCCCAAAGATGCCCAAGTTAACAATGTCTGTCAATGCTGTCCCAACAATGCCCAGTTAACGAAGTCTGTCAGTGCTTTCCCAACGATGCCCAAGTTAACAAAGTCTGTCAGTGCTGTCATAAAGATGCCCAAATGAACAAAGTCTGTCAGTGGTGTCCCAACAATGCCCAAGTGAACAAAGTCTGTCAGTGGTGTCCTAAAGATGCGCAAGTTAACAAAGTCTGTCAGTGCTGTCTCAAAGATGCGCAAGTTAACAAAGTCTGTCAGTGGTGTCCTAAAGATGCGCAAGTTAACAAAGTCTGTCAGTGGTGTCCTAAAGATGCGCAAGTTAACAAAGTCTGTCAGTGGTGTCCTAAAGATGCGCAAGTTAACAAAGTCTGTCAGTGGTGTCCTAAAGATGCGCAAGTTAACAAAGTCTGTCAGTGGTGTCCTAAAGATGCGCAAGTTAACAAAGTCTGTCAGTGGTGTCCTAAAGATGCGCAAGTTAACAAAGTCTGTCAGTGGTGTCCTAAAGATGCGCAAGTTAACAAAGTTTGTCAGTGGTGTCCTAAAGATGCGCAAGTTAACAAAGTCTGTCAGTGCTGTCTCAAAGATGCCAAAATTAACAAAGTCTGTCAGTATTGTCCCAACGATGCCCATTTAACAAAGTCTGTCAGTGGTGTCCACCGATGCCCAAATTAACGAAGTCTGTCAGTGGTATCCCAATGATGCCTAGTTAACGAAGTCTGTCAGTGGTGTCCCAACGATGCCCAAGCTAACGAAGTTTGTCAGTAGTGTCCCAACGATGCCAAAGTTAACGAAGTCTGTCAGTGGTGTCCCAACGATGCCCAAGTTAACAAAGTCTGTCAGTAGTGTCCCAATGATGCCCAAGTTAACGAAGTTTGTCAGTGGTGTCCCAACGATGCCCAAGTTAACAAAGTCTGTCAGTTGTGTCCCAATGATGCCCAAGTTAACGAAGTTTGTCAGTGATGTCCCAACGATGCCCAAGTTAACGAAGGTTGTCAGTGATGTCCCAACGATGCTCAAGTTAACGAAGTCTGTCAGTGGTGTCCCAACGATGCCCAAGCTAACGAAGTTTGTCAGTAGTGTCCCAACGATGCCAAAGTTAACGAAGTCTGTCAGTGGTGTCCCAACGATGCCCAAGTTAACAAAGTCTGTCAGTAGTGTCCCAATGATGCCCAAGTTAACGAAGTTTGTCAGTGGTGTCCCAACGATGCCCAAGTTAACAAAGTCTGTCAGTTGTGTCCCAATGATGCCCAAGTTAACGAAGTTTGTCAGTGATGTCCCAACGATGCCCAAGTTAACGAAGGTTGTCAGTGATGTCCCAACGATGCTCAAGTTAACGAAGTTTGTCAGTGGTGTCCCAACGATGCCCAAGTTAACGAAGTTTGTCAGTGATGTCCCAACGATGCCCAAGTTAACGAAGTTTGTCAGTGGTGTCCCAACGATGCCCAAGTTAACGAAGTTTGTTAGTGGTGTCCCAACGATGCCCAAGATAACGAAGTTTGTCATTGGTGTCCCAATGATGCCCAAGTTAACGAAGTCTGTCAGTGGTGTCCCAACGATGCCCAAGTTAACGAAGTCTGTCAGTGGTGTCCCAACGATGCCCAAGTTAACGAAGTCTGTCAATGGTGTCCCAACGATGCATAAGTTAACGAAGTCTGTCAGTGGTGTCCCAACGATGCCCAAGTTAACGAAGTTTGTCAGTGATGTCCCAACGATGCCCAAGTTAACGAAGTTTGTCAGTGGTGTCCCAACGATGCCCAAGTTAACAAAGTCTGTCAGTGGTGTCCCAACGATGCCCAAGTTAACGAAGTTTGTCAGTTGTGTCCCTATGATGCCCAAGTTAACGAAGTCTGTCAGTGGTGTCCCAACGATGCCCAAGTTAACGAAGTCTGTCAGTGGTGTCCCAACGATGCCCAAGTTAACGAAGTCTGTCAGTGGTGTCCCAACGATGCCCAAGTTAACGAAGTCTGTCAGTGGTGTCCCAACGATGTGTTATGGGAAGATGAAGAAGAAAAAAGAAGCAGAAGTAGTAGTAATAAGTAAAGTAAAGTGCCCCCGTCACGTCAAGTGGCGTATAGGGAATATGGTGTTAGTGACCCGTCACGTCAAGTGGCGTATAGGGAATATGGTGTTAGTGACCCGTCACGTCAAGTGGCGTATAGGGAATATGGTGTTAGTGACCATAAATTTTACAAACCTTCGGCACATGATCTTTGGGGTAATGTGGTCGGTATTACGCCCGTGACGCTTTACTTTCCCAGAAAAAAATCCGGTACCCTTTAAAGGTTAAGAAGTAGTGGTAGTAGATGAAAATCCTGTGCATTAGTTCTCATTGGTTCAAATCGACTAAAGAAAGCTATATCTTAAATTGTATTAACTTCTATGTTGGAGAATTGAACATTCCACATCACAACACGAAAGTTCACAGGAAATCATGACGTCATATTTCCCCCGCGCCACCAGGCATGAGCCGTTCCTCTTACTGTAGTAAGAGGGCTCTAAAACTAAAGATCAATAGAACAAAACCAAGGTATGGGTAATCCACAATCTGTTAGAAAGTACCAGCCATATTGATTAAAAAATGGCGTTCATCGTTGCTGTCTGTCTCCATTTTGATAACCACCATCTTTAACAGGGGAGATAACATAAGTAAGTCTTAACTAAATTTATAATGGTTATGTCCCTTTGAGCATAAGTTAATGTTTTTTGTGTTTGAAACAATCACAAAAATGGCAAGTGTCTCTCCTAGTATCTTGATTAGTCTTCCTTTTGCGGAAATTCATTTTAAAATATACAGTGGGGTGCTATTTCTTGCTGTCACACATCTCCAAAGATATAATTTCTGGGCATATGTCGGTAGATGACGCAGGTGATACAGAGTCCTGAATCCAAATATTTATTTTAACCAGATAAGATGAAAGAGGTGAGTCACCTCAAAAAGAGAGAGTCATTGTTTGTTGTTAGGATCGTAGACCTGACGAATTCATATGTGCTCCAATATCCCTCGCGAAAAATCCGAGTAGAATCCTGACCCACGTGCACGAGCCTGGGATCCACTGTGTGGGTCGTTCTTTGCTGGCAATTTTTGCCCCGGGCCACGGCCAAATTT
Source organism: Megaustenia siamemsis (assembly GCA_032433765.1). Classification (NCBI taxonomy): domain Eukaryota; kingdom Metazoa; phylum Mollusca; class Gastropoda; order Stylommatophora; family Ariophantidae; genus Megaustenia; species Megaustenia siamemsis. Next base: position 15,221,899 of record JAVIAB010000047.1, on the reverse strand, counting down.
GTGGCCTGCTCGTTTTCGATTTAAACTGCCAATTAAATCTTTAACGTGAGCGCAGTGTACACGGGACCTCCTGTTTAATGCCGTTATCAGCTAGACATCGAATCTCACTACCAAAGAGATTATGGGAAGGTGACGTCAAAAAGAAACCACGGATTAACTTTTGGTGGAGTTCGAACCTGGGTCCTTTTTGTCGTGAGACTGGCGTCGTAGCTCTACACTGCCCAGCCCCCCAATTACATTGTCCCATAGTAAAAAAAAAAAAAATGTAAACAGCCCCGTCACGCCAAGTGGCTTATAAGGAATATGGTGTTAGTGAGCATAAATTGTACAGACCTTCAGCACATGATTTTTGGGGTAATGTGGTCGGAATTACGCCCGTGCCGCTTTCCTTTCCCATAAAAATAATCCGGTACCTATTTAAGGCTGGGTGAACCCGGAAACCGTCGGTTGGGATCGAAACCTTCCTCTTGTCCTTTGCAGTCCAGTTCAATAACCATTGCGCTATCGCGGCTCCCATTGTCCATTAGAGAATGTCGTTATTCATGGCACCAGTTTTAGTACATGTTTGTGAATATCTGGACAATGGTGACGAGATACCCGTTGTGTGGGTGTTTCTCTCCACCCAAGAGATAAGGGGAGAGTAATGACATAAAGAAGCCACGGATTAACTTTTGGTGGGCTTCACTAGTATTTAAATAAGGGAGATAACAATAATAAATGTTAACTAAATATAATGTTTATATCCCTTAGAACAAACGATGAAGTTTTAAAACAACTGAAAATAAAAAGAGAACTACTAAATACAGTTAGGACAAGACAAATGAAAATTTGGGGGGCGTGTTAAAAGACACAACAGTCTACTAAAATTAATATTGGAAGGGAAAATACAAGGTAAAAGAGGCAGGGGCAGACCAAGATTAACATGGACGAGTAACATCAAAAGATGGACAAGTCAATCTATGGCAGCCTGCACCATCAAAACAAGAAACAGAGTAGAATGACGATCCATGGTAGCCACCCTTCGTTGCGGAGAAGGCACACAATGATGAAATGCTGATCCCTTGGAACATTAATTAATATTATTTCTAGTGTTGGTCAGCGACTACACAGTAAGGATCAGGGGACAAATAATAATAAATGAATATTATTATAGAGGGAACCTTCCGAGACGATAATCAGCGAATCGATTCAGAGAAAGAGGTGTGTTTACAGCACTTGGAAAAAATACAAATAATCAACAACAGAGAAGTTAGCAGTGTTCACTAGCGTTTGGCTTTTCGTGGCAAGGCGCTGTGCCAAGAAGTACGGGTTCGATCCTGCTTCTTCCTCTTCTACCTTTTAAGTTTCCAGTGGAGCATAGGTCTTCAACAAATACTTTCAAAGTCGTTCTGTTTTTTGCCATTCTTTTAAGATCATTCCATTTCTTCCCCATCATCTTCATCTCTGCTTCTATCTGTCTTCTCCAAGAATTCCTTGGTCTTCCTCTTTGTCTTTTCCCCTGGGGATTCCAAAAAAGGGCATGTTGTGTAGTACTCTCAGTTGGCTTCCGTAGTGTGTGTCCTATCCAGCGCCATCGTCTTTGCTGTATCTCTTTATCCACTGGTATTTGACTGGTACATTTCCATATTTCTATGTTAGTGATTTTGTCCTGCCATTTCCATCCTTTTATTCTGCGTAAGCATCCATTAATTAAAGTCTGTATCTTCATGATTGTCAATTTTGTTGTTCTCCATGTTTCACGGCCATATAATAGGACCCACTTAAGAAGTGAGTTGAACATTTTTATTTTTGTATTTAACCTAATTTATTTGGATTTCCATATCTTTCATAGTGCAATGAAAGCTCCTCTTGCTTTTGATATCCTTATTTTGATATCATTTTCTGTTCCTCCCTCTTTATCTATATTACTGCCCAGATATATGTAAGATTGTACGTCTAGTAGAGGTATTTCTCCTAGTTTTATTTGGTTATTGCCAACTGTATTAATTCTCATAATGTTGGTCTTATCTCTATTAATCTTTAGTCCTAGCTGTTGTCATCTCTCATCAAGTATGCTCATTTTATCCTGCATTTGTTGATGGCTGTGTAATAGGAGAGCTATGTCATCAGCAAAGTTTAAAAAATAATCAAGTTGTTTGGTCAGTGACCACTGGATCCCATTTCTGTTGTTTTGAGTTATTTTCATAATCCAATCTATGGCCAGTAGAAAGAGAAATGGAGACAGAAGGCATCCCTGCCTAATTCCTGTTCTTATTTCAAATGCTTCTGGAAGCAGTCCTTCATGCACCACACTACATTTCGTTCTTTCATACATTGTTTTTTATCAGGTTAATAAACTTTATGGGGACTCCGTAATGACTCAGCAACTTCCAAAGCATTCTTCTGTCTAAACTATCAAATGCCTTTTCGTAATCTATGAATCCAATATAAAGTGGGGATTTTAGTTCTAAACTTTGTTCAACTATTATACGTAGAGTAGTTATTTGATCAGCACATGATCTGTTCTTCCTAAAACCTGCTTGTTCATCTCTCAAATGTTTCTCTATGGCCTCTTTTAGTCTCTCCAGAATGATTCTGCTTAATATTGTTTTCCTGGCACTGATAGTAGCATAATTCCCCTATAAATTGTGCCCTCCTGTAAACTTCCTTTCTTTGGTAGTTTGATCATATAACCTTCTTTCCAGTCTTTAGGTATTTCTTCCCTCTCCCAAATTTTATCTAATGGATTATGTAGCATCTTGGTAGAGGTGTTAATATCTGCTTTGATGGCTTCCGATGGAATTTCATCTGATCCTGTGACTTTACCATTTTGTAATAGATTGATGGCTTTCATTATTTCTTCTTTGCTTGGTTTTCCACAGTTAACGTGTAACTCTTCCTCTGCTGGTAGTATATCTGGAGGATTATTTGAGCCGGGTCTGTTCAAAAGTTCTTCAAAGTGCTCTTTCCATCTCTCCATTTGTTCCCTTACATTACTAAGCAGATTTCCTTTCTTATCTTTAATAAAGGCATTGATCTGTTTGTATTTTCCACTTAATTTCTTTGTGCTGTTTATTACTTTATGCCTTTATTTTCTGCTTCTTCTGCCTCTTTAGCTAGTTCATCTATATATTTCCTCTGATCCCTTTTAATGCATCTTCTCACTTCTTTGTTAACCTCTGTGTAAGCTTCCTGTGTCTTGTCTTTATTACTTCTCGTTTTGCTTTTTTTATGTCTGCTTTCTTGTTCTTTCTTTCTTTAATTGTATCCAGGGTATCTGCTGTAAACCATGCCTTATTCTGGCGTTCTATTTTCCCTTCGATCCTGCTTAGTACCATATATAGTTCTTTGTTGTTGTTTTTTTCTGTTGGTGATTATTTTTCATTTTTTCCGAATTCTGTAAACATTCCTCTGAATTGGTTCACAGTAAGGATCACAAGCGAGCAGATTGTCGGACGGGGCAGGATTGTGTCTGACGATGATGCTGTTTTGGTGTGTCACCAGGGCAGATTTCTCAGAAGAATGTTGAAAGTTCCCTTGGGGGGAAAGACCAATGGGGAAAGACCAATGGAGATATTCTCAAAGAGGCCAACACAAAAATGGAGATCCTAAAGCATCAGAAAGAAACAATTAACATTTTTTATCAATGAATCTATATCTTCCGGCTGACAGTAGAATTGAACCACTGGACTTCTCTCTCACTCATGCGCTACCGTAAGTTATCTAACCCATTTCATTTGCAAAGGGCAAGCAATTTTGGCGAGTCTATGATTATCCTTTTATGCTTCAAAATTCTTGGTCTCCCACTACATTCTTTTCGTACGATTCCATTACCTGTTCTTAATGAACCCACAATTCTCTGGACAGTCCGCTCAAGAACATTCAAGGTTTGAGAAATATCGGAGCATGTTATATTTCCTTATTTCAAAAAGCTGAGAAATGAACAAAACGCTTTGACTTTGTAGCAATGTTCTCCCACCAACGCTAGAGATTGTTATCTGATACACGAGACTTGACGTCAATTTGTTTAAAACTTCACTTTTACTCGTGTTTGCTCACTGTCAATGGAGCGCTAATTTTGGGAAGAGCAGGCACATTTAACTAGATTACAGGTAATTTAACTATTTTTTTCTTTCTTTCTTCTTTTCTGTCTGTCTTTTCTTCTTTCTTTCTTTCTTCTTCTTTCCTTATTTCTTTTTTCAAAATACAACACACACATACCTATAGATGGTCAGTAAATCAGTTATTCCTATACACTGCTCGACGAGGTTATTCCTTCTGTTATTGCGCTGTTGTATGAGTTTTATTCTAATGAAGGGGGCCTCGGAAGACTAGTTGGAAAAAACCACCCGATTGGGCTCGCAATTCTAAAAAATAAAAAAATAAAATAAAAAAATAAGAAAAAAGTGGTATGGTGACAGCTTTACGTGGTATTGAACAAAACAAAAGTCGACGTTTCGGCCAAGTAGGCCTTCAGCCGGTACAAAAACAACAACACAACATACATATATATATATATATATATATATATATATATATATATATAAGGATATATACAATAATCTAACGACATGGCAGTAGTATGCTAAATACTCAGGAAAAGAAATAAAATAAAGGGTCACTTCCCTGTGTTCCAGAGCGTGGTCAGCTTCTAAATTGACTAAAATGGGAGGGCGGGATGACCAACTATATATCTCACTGACCAGGCAGTCAGGCGAGAAGACGGAATGGAAGGGTTCTAAAAATATGGGGACGTGGGTACAAGATATGTATAAACCGTGCATATCTAACTTCGTGTGTGCACCCCATACACTGGCAGAAATGTGTACCAGGGTAGTACTCTGGGAAGGTGAGGAATGGGTCCTGGTTTGATTCCCCAGAAGTGGCAGATTTCTTTTCAGACCAACCGAACTTCGGGTGTCATTCAACCTCTAAAAATGTGTACTATAGATTTTGCTGGGAAGTAAAGGGGAACTGGAGTGATATTGACCATATCACCCACAAATGTGCTGTGGCCATACGAAAATATAGTCACTAAGGCGTGGAGAAAACTTTTACCATCGTATAATCACTAAGGCGTGGTGAAAACTTTTACCTTCGTATAATCACTAAGGCGTGGTGAAAACTTTTACCTTCGTATAATCACTAAGGCGTGGTGAAAACTTTTACCTTCGTATAATCACTAAGGCGTGGTGAAAACTTTTACCTTCGTATAATCACTAAGGCGTGGTGAAAACTTTTACCTTCGTATAGTCACTAAGGCGTGGAGAAAACCTTTACCTTCGTATAGTCACTAAGGCGTGGAGAAAACCTTTACCTTCGTATAGTCACTAAGGCGTGGAGAAAACCTTTACCTTCGTTTACTAAAACTATCAACTTATTCAACTGTAGGAAAAATTAAAAAATACAAAAAAATGGTATGTTAGATGCTTTACGTGCGTGATAAGTGGACGACACAGACTAAACGACGTTTCGGCCCAATAAGCCTTCAGCAGGAACAAACAAGAAAAACACACACACAAAACTAATAACGAAACATTCAAATGTATTATTTTAAATTATTTTATTATTAAATTATTGTATTCAAATGTATTATTTTGTATTATGAATTATTCAATTGTAGCCCATTTATTTAACTTATGATGTTGTATTATTGTTGTATTATGTTGTATTAACTTACTCTTAGATAGAACGTAACTACTCTGAATACCTGAACTGGACTACTAAGGACAAGATGTCGGGTTCGATCCTGACTGACGGCTTCTAGGTTCACCCAGCCTTAAATGGGTACCGGATACCGGGGGGGGGGGGGTGGAAATTGTTTTTCTTCCGAAATACTTCAATTAATAAAAAGGAAGAAATGAAGACATTAAAGAACCTCCATGTTGAAGAAAAGTCCATATTTTACACAGAAAAATAAATTACTTCGGTTACATTAAAAGGCAAGGAGGCAGTTGTGGGGTGTGGCATACACTCCAATGTGTTGTGACAGATTTACAAAACAGGAATACAACAAAATACTGACGTTTCGGCCTTCTTCAAAAGACGGTGACAACAAACGGTGACGCACAGATATCTATAGCAACATGTCGGATGATGAAGGTAGGGAGAGGTGGACAGAAGGATGAGAGGTGGTATAGTGAGATGGTATAGTGAGATGGTATAGTGAGATGGTATAGTGAGGTGGTATAGTGAGATGGTAGAGTGAGATGGTAGAGTGAGATGGTATAGTGAGATGGTAGAGTGAGGTGGTATAGTGAGATGGTATAGTGAGATGGTAGAGTGAGATGGTAGAGTGAGATGGTATAGTGAGATGGTATAGTGAGATGGTATAGTGAGATGGTATAGTGAGATGGTAGAGTGAGGTGGTATAGTGAGATGGTAGAGTGAGATGGTATAGTGAGATGGTATAGTGAGATGGTAGAGTGAGATGGTATTGGGAGATGGTATAGTGAGATGGTATAGTGAGATGATATAGTGAGATGGTATAGTGAGATGGTATAATGAGATGGTATAGTGAGATGGTATACTGAGACGTTCTGGGCAGTGAAGACGTCATACTCTGTTGTAATGTGACTCAAAAAATAAGTTATACTCTGTTGTAATGTGACTCCCAAATAACTTATACTCTGTTGTATTGTGACTCCCAAATAACTTATACTCTGTTGTACTGTGACTCCCAAATAACTTATACTCTGTTGTAATGTGACTCCCAAATAACTTATACTCTGTTGTACTGTGACTCCCAAATAACTTATACTCTGTTGTAATGTGACTCCCAAATAACTTATACTCTGTTGTACTGTGACTCCCAAATAACTTATACTCTGTTGTACTGTGACTCCCAAATAACTTATACTCTGTTGTAATGTGACTCCCAAATAACTTATACTCTGTTGTACTGTGACTCCCAAATAACTTATACTCTGTTGTACTGTGACTTAAAAAGCATTTCCTGCTTATAACTACACGTAAGCACTGCATTATTTTTTTTCTGTGTAGCGGACAGACAGCAGACATGTCTGTCAGTGATACCCAGAAGAAAACAGCGAGAGCGATAGCTTCATCGCACGACATCTACTCACGTGTCGAGGTCTGCCAGATTGGCTGACAGTCAGGGATCGAGTTTCAGACAGCATGACAGTCTAGTACAATGAAGCGGTTTGCGGGGGACCAATCAGAAGCTCAGAAATTCCATTCATCGATTTGTCTGGTTGGAAAGAGAAAAATTAGTCGGCGACACTCTAGAAGTCATGCTAAATCGGCGACTCGTCAGCGCTCGGGTAGTTGGAAGATCGCTTGTCAACTTCACGAGCGGCGGTTATAGCTCGGGGAACTTCTCTTCTGGTTCTTGACTCACACGTAGTGAAGGTCGGGGAGGTAGAATGAACAGCGGAAGTAATCGGGGGACATGGCGGAAAGATGTGGTGTGAATGAACGTCAGCGATTGGTCGCAAGTGATTGCCATTAAATTGTCTCAAATGTTCTGCAATTTGTAAAATTGTTGCTTTCAGATATTCTCAAAGGCAGGAAAATCGTGAAAATGAAATTAAATTAGAAATTATATTCTGGTAGCAATGTCGTAAATAATAAAAGAACAATCAAGACTCTTTGTTTTTGCCTGTTTACGAGATTTGTAAAGATCTTTCCAGAATTAATATTTAAGTAGAATCTTTATTTTTTCTTTTCCTTTCTGTATACGCCGAAGACTATTTCTCTTCACAATCCGTGCTTCGAAGAGGGTTAATTTCGCGTGCATGTGCAATATTGAAGTTTTGCACTGAGCTACGATATTTTGCGTCATTTGGCCCGATATATTCGAATTTAGTCAGGAATTTTTGGGACTTGTTTACTTTTTCTCTTTGATTTCCACTCGCTTGGCTCTGATTGGTTAGTGTGTTTCCTACATAAGGAGATGTAGAATGGTCTTTATCAGCTCTGGTTCATTAACCCTCACTTGAAGACAAAAACGCCTCACTGAAGCAGAGCTGGAAGTTGTCAGCGACCATCAGCTGATAACTTGCGCCAGGATCGGTGAACTAGCACCATCCAGACCCTGGTCCACCTCTTCCACGACGCCTCCAGAAATAGACTAACGAACAGTCTGGCCAAGCGACTAGGAATCGAAGAGGGAAGACAACCCAGTGCTCAAAAATACTATGTTGAAGTCGGATGTGTTGGGTTTAAAAGCACAAGTATCACAGTTCTACTGCATACTACAACACAACATATCTCATCATCAAGTACCGGGCCTGCTGGCGTAGGTGATCATGTCGCTCCACAACTTTCGATCTCGACAGTTATTTATCATTTCTGTTGTTGACATTCTGCCAAGCCATTCTCTTAAGCTGTCTGGTATTTTTTCTCTTTCCTTCCCTTTATCTCTTCGTCCCTCAATTTTCCCAATTGTTACAATATATTCCAGTTGTTCTCTTCTCATTACATGGCCATAAAATGATGATTGTTTCTTCCTAATATTGGAAATTAGCTCTCTTTTTGCTTTGGCTTCTTTCAAAACGTTTTCATTACTCTTCTTAGCTGTCCATGGTATTCTCAACATTCTTCTGTAAGACCACATTTCTACAGACCCCAGTGATTTTCTTGTCTGTTGTCCTATTGTCCATGATTCACATCCATACGCTAAGACTGGCTCTACATAACATTTAAGAACTCTTTTTTCTTGTTTCTATTATAAAAAATGGATTGCACAGTATCTTCCTCCTTTTTTTGGAAAGCTGCTTTTGCCTGAGCCATCCTGCATCTCACCTCTGTTGTACATCTACCATCTCACCTCTGTTGTACATCTACTATCGCACATCTACCATCTCACCTCTGTTGTACATCTACCATCTCACATCTCTTGTACATCTACCATCTCACCTCTGTTGTACATCTACCATCTCACCTCTATTGTACATCTACCATCTCGCCTCTATTGTACATCTACCATCTTTCCTCTGCTGTACATCTACCATCTCACCTCTGTTGTACATCTACCATCTCACATCTGTTGTACACCTACCATCTCACCTCTGTTGTACATCTACCATCTCGCCTCTGCTTTACATCTACCATCTCACCTCTGTTGTACATCTACCATCGCACCTCTGTTGTACATTTACCATCTCACCTCTGTTATACATCTACCATCTCACCTCTGTTGTACATCTACCATCTCACCTCTGTTATACATCTACGATCTCACCTCTGTTGTACATCTACCATCTCACCTCTGTTATACATCTACCATCTCACCTCTGTTGTACATTTATCATCTCACCTATGCTATACGTCTACCATCTCACCTCTGTTGTACATCTACTATCTCACCTCTGTTATACATCTACCATCTCACCTCTGTTGTACATTTACCATCTCACCTCTGTTATACATCTACCATCTCACCTCTGCTGTACATCTACCGTGTCACCTCTGTTGTACATCTACCATCTCATCTCTGTTATACATCTACCGTGTCACCTCTGTTGTACATCTACCGTGTCACCTCTATTGTACATCTACCGTGTCACCTCTGTTGTACATCTACCATCTCACCTCTGTTATACATCTACCGTGTTACCTCTGTTGTACATCTACCGTCTCACCTCTGTTGTACATCTACCATCTCACCATGTACCATCTCACCATCTACCATCTCACCATCTACCATCTCACCATCTCACCATCTCACCATCTACCATCTCACCATCTACCATCTCACCATCTACCATGTCACCTCTGTTGTACATCTACCGTGTCACCATCTACCATCTCACCATCTACCATGTCACCTCTGTTGTACATCTACCATCTACCATCTACCGTCTCAAAAAGGACAATAATTCCTTTAGAAACCACTGAGTGAACGACAGAGAGAAAGAAAGAATACCCTGACGCAACGGTCAGATAAGAGTCGCAGGAGCCCTCCAGCTCAGGCGCTGCTTGTTGTCTTCAACCCTCATCATCACTGAGTGCCGTCTCCGCATCGAAGGTTGGCTACCTTCAATCCTCAAAGTATCTAAAAGCGGTCCACGTTGTTCCACATTAGTCGCGGCCATTGTAACTCCTGGCAATATCATTTGGACACGCTGTTTGCTTTTAATATCACACACTCACTCTACAAGTATAATTTCCTCCGTTCTGCAGCCTCTCCGTGTGTGGCAATCATCGCTTCACCGCTCCAAAAACGAACCATTTCAACCCTCCATCGATGCTCGGAAAGCGGTAAGATCCAGTCTGTCAGACCAATCACGGGAACTGACATTCACTTTAGATACCTGTCAGGTGTCTATATCATGTGTGCCTTGTACGGTCTTACCGCGACCAACTATTGAATACCTGGTTGAGTGAGGGATTGTAGAAGACATACCTGGATAAAACAATATGGAGGTCTGTGTGTTTACCTGAGCATAATCCTGGCGGAGTTTTAGTGACAGGAAACTGGAGCGGACAGGTAATTGCTGACGTAGATTATCAACATCACGAGGAGACAAAATCGTCATAGTTGCCAGCGGGATGCAGAAACCGAGCCTCAAGCGAGTCTCCGAACACACTTGGCAGGTTCACCGCTAACTGACACCTTGGTCCAATGCCCACTTAAAAGATGTGGGCAGCGTAAATAATATCAAAGTGGAGACGGAGAAGCTTCGGCAGCAACACAATAGGACGGTCTGTTTGTAAGATTTAGTAAACGGATGGAGAATAAAGTGCTACAGCAGTAAATGTAATTACTGGAGGAGAGTAAGGTATTATAGTAGTAAATGTAATTACTGGAGGAGAGTAAGGTATTATAGTAGTAAATGTAATTACTTGAGGAGAGTAAGGTATCATAGTAGTAAATGTAATTACTGGAGGAGAGTAAGGTATTATAGTAGTAAATGTAATTACTTGAGAAGAGTAAGGTATTATAGTAGTAAATGTAATTACTGGAGGAGAGTAAGGTATTATAGTAGTAAATGTAATTACTTGAGAAGAGTAAGGTATTATAGTAGTAAATGTAATTACTGGAGGATAGTAAGGTATTATAGTAGTAAATGTAATTACTTGAGAAGAGTAAGGTATTATAGTAGTAAATGTAATTACTGGAGGAGAGTAAGGTATTATAGTAGTAAATGCAATTACTTGAGAAGAGTAAGGTATTATAGTAGTAAATATAATTACTTAAGGAGAGTAAGTTATAATAGTAGTAAATGTAATTACTTGAGAAGAGTAAGATATTATAGTAAGTAAAGTAAAAGTAAAGAGCCCCCGTCACGCCCAGTGGCGTATAGGGAATATGATGTAAGTGACCATAAATTTTACAGACTTTCGGCATATGATTTTTGGGGTAATGTGTCGGTATTACACCCGTGCCGCTTTACTTTTCCAGAAAAAAAATTCCGGTAACCATTAAAGGCTGGGTGAACCGATAGCCGTCGATTCGTATCGAACCCTACCTGTTGTCCTTTGTAGTCCAGTTCACTAACCACTGAGCTATCACGGCTGCAACATATTATAGTAATAAATGTAATTACTTTAGGAGAGTAACGTTTTATAGCAGTAAATGCAATTACTTCAGGAGAGTAGGGTATTTTAGTAGCAAAAAAATCAATTTCTTGAGAAAAGTGAGGTTGTACAGCAATAAATGTGCTTATTTGAAAAAAAGTATGGTCGTACAATAGTAAATGTGATCATCATCATGTGCCATAGCAGTTGGCGTAAGCGATCATGTCCCTCCACAGTCTTCTATCTACAGTGCATCGTATTAGTTCTGTTGTTGACTGTTTTCCACGCCATGACACCAAGCTATCCAGCATTTTCTCTCTTTGTTGTTCGCGATCTCTCTTTCCTTTTATTTTGTCAGTTGTAATCAAGTATTCTAACTTTCCTCTTCTCATTAGGTGCCCATAAAATGTTGGTTGTTTCTTTCTGATGTTCTTTAGGGGTTCCCTTTTTATGTTAGCCTCTTTGAGAATTTCTTCATTGGTCTTTTTAGCTGTCCAGGGAACTTTCAACATTCTTCTGAGAAATCCCATCTCTGTGGCTTCTAATCGTCTTTTCATTTGTTTGTCTACTGTCCATGATTCGCTTCCATAGGTCAGAATTGGTTCTATATAGCACCGATGAACTCTCTTTCTCACTTCTAGTGACATAGATTTGTTGCATAAGTTATTTTTCATTTTGGCCTGAGCTATTCTGCTTTTTATTTCTGTGGTGCATCTTCCATCTGATGTTATTATAGTGCCCAAGTATTTGACACGTTGCACTTGTTTCAGATTTGTCCCGTTTATTTTTATGCTGCATGATGGTGATGATTGCTTCTTCGATATAACCATTACTTCTGTTTTCTTACTATTCAGATTGAGACCTTTCTTGTTGCTTTTTTTTACTATTATGTCAATCATTTCTTGTAGTTCATTCTCTGTCTCTGCTATTAAGACTGTGTCATCCGCATATCGCAAATTATTTATGTTGTGACCGTTGACATCAATTCCTTTTTTGTCTACTATTGATCTCATAATATATTCGCTGTAAAATGAAAACAAATCAGGCGACAGACACAGCCTTGTCTGACTCATTGTTTTATAAATTGAAATTGTCCTGTTTGGTTGTTAATTCGTATAGCTGCTGTTTGTTGCCAGGACACATTTCTTTATGATTCGCAGATCCTTGCCATCAATGTTTACTTTCTCCAGCATATTGATTATTTCCACATGCTTTACTTTGTTAAATGCTTTTTTGTGTAGTCTATAAAGCACATATATAGATCTTTCTTTACCTCTATAGATTTTTCTATCAATGTTCTTAAGATGTATATTACATTATTGGTGACTTTTCCTTCCACAAATCCACATTGTTCCTCACTTATTTCGGTTTTATTTTGTTCTTTACACGTCTCATGATGATTCTTAGTAATATTTTTGACATACGGCTCATGAGACTAATAGTGCGATGGTCTTCACAATCAGTGGCGCCTCACTTCTTCGGTATGGCTACAAAGATAGATTTTAGTAGATCTTCGGGTACATGTCCAGTGTTATATATGTCATTGTGTAGTTTTGTTATGACTTGTACTCCCAACTCTCCTAATGCATTTATCTCTTCCATTATGTTGTCGGTATCTGAAGTTTTGTCTCTTTTCATGTGTTGAATTGCATCCTCCACTTCACTCTGCATTATTGAGGGGTCTGTGTCTTTGTCTGAATTGATTTGCTCTGGTCTTTCATCATCATAGAGTTGACTGATATATTCTGTCCATCTTTCTATTGTCTTCTCCTGTCCCATTATTATATTTACTTTCTTTGATTTCACACATCCTGAAAATTTGACTTATTTTCTTCCAGTTAATTCATTTAACTTCTTCTTTCTTTCTACCTTTATTTTTTTAGCTCCCTGTGGAGCATAGGTCTTCAGCAAACACTTTCAAAGTCGTTCTGTTTCTTGTCATTCTTTTAAGATAATTCCATGTATTCCCCATCATCTTCATCTCTGTTTCTGTCTGTCTTCTCCAATAATTTCTTGGTCTTCTTCTTTCTCTTTTCCCCTGGGGATTATAAAAAAGGGCATGTTGTGTAGTACTCTCAGTTGGCTTCCGCAGTGTGTGTCCTATCCAGTGCTATCGTCTTTGCTGTATCTCTTTATCCAGTGGTATTTGACTGGTACATTTCCATAATTCTATGTTAGTAATTTTGTCCTGCCATTTCCTTCTTTTTATTCTGCGTAAACATCCATTAATGAAAGTCTGTATCTTCATGATTGTCACTTTTGTTGTTCTCCATGTATCACAGCCATATGTGGCTGACTTAATATTGGAGTTGAAAATTTTTATTTTTGTATAAAAAAGAATAGTCAGCGGTTACCCTTTGTATTTTCAACAATTACAACAATCACAGCACAACAACAGTTTTACTCTTTGTATAAAAGAATTACAACAATCACATCACAACAACAGTTTTACCCTTTGTATAAAAGAATTACAACAATCACATCACAACAACAGTTTTACCCTTTGTATAAAAGAATTACAACAATCACATCACAACAGTTTTACTCTTTGTATAAAAGAAATACAACAATCACAGCACAACAACAGTTTTACCCTTTGTATAAAAGAATTACAACAATCACATCACAACAACAGTTTTACCCTTTGTATAAAAGAATTACAACAATCACATCACAACAACAGTTTTACTCTTTGTATAAAAGAAATACAACAATCACAGCACAACAACAGTTTTACCCTTTGTATAAAAGAATTACAACAATCACATCACAACAACAGTTTTACCCTTTGTATAAAAGAATTACAACAATCACATCACAACAGTTTTACCCTTTGTATAAAAGAATTACAACAATCACATCACAACAACAGTTTTACCCTTTGTATAAAAGAATTACAACAATCACATCACAACAACAGTTGTACCCTTTGTATAAAAGAATTACAACAATCACATCACAACAGTTTTACTCTTTGTATAAAAGAATTACAACAATCCCAGCACAACAGTTTTACCCTTTGTATAAAAGAATTACAACAATCACATCACAACACCAGTTTTACTCTTTGTATAAAAGAATTACAACAATCACATCACAACACCAGTTTTACTCTTTGTATAAAACAATTACAACAATCACATCACAACAACAGTTTTACTCTTTGTATAAAACAATTACAACAATCACATCACAACAACAGTTTTACTCTTTGTATAAAAGAATTACAACAATCACATCACAACAACAGTTTTGCCCTTTGTATAAAATAATTACAACAATCACATCACAACGACAGTTTTACTCTTTGTATAAAAGAATTACAACAATCACATCTCAACAGTTTTACTCTTTGTATAAAAGAATTACAACAATCACAGCATAACAGTTTTACTCTTTGTTTAAAAGAATTACAACAATCACAGCATAACAGTTTTACCCTTTGTATAAAAGAATTACAACAATCACAGCATAACAGTTTTACTCTTTGTATAAAAGAATTACAACAATCACATCACAACAACAGTTTTACCCTTTGTATAAAAGAATTACAACAATCACAGCACAACAGTTTTACTCTTTGTATAAAAGAATTACAACAATCACAGCATAACAGTTTTACCCTTTGTATAAAAGAATTACAACAATCACATCACAACAACAGTTTTACCCTTTGTATAAAAGAATTACAACAATCACATCACAACAACAGTTTTACCCTTTGTATAAAAGAATTACAACAATCACAGCACAACACCAGTTTTACTCTTTGTATAAAACAATTACAACAATCACAGCACAACAGTTTTACTCTTTGTATAAAAGATTTGCAACAATCACATAACAACAACAGTTTTACCCTTTGTATAAAAGAATTACAACAATCACAGCACAACACCCTTTCATACAGGAAACACTTGTTGTTTTTATTTTCCTTCTATTTCTTCTTCTAGTTTGAAATTATTATTTGTTTATGTGTTGTCTTGTTATGTTGTCTTGATGTGTTGTCTTGATGTGTTGTCTTGTTGTGATGTCTTGTTGTGTTGTCTTGTTCTGTTGTCTTCTTGTGTTGTCTTGTTGTGTTGTCTTGTTGTGTTGTCTTTTTCTGTTGTCTTGTTGTGTTGTCTTGTTCTGTTGTCTTGGTGTGTTGTCTTGGTGTGCTGTCTTGTTCTGTTGTCTTGTTGTGTTATCTTGTTGTATTGTCTTGATGTGTTGTCTTGTTCTGTTGTCTTGGTGTGTTGTCTTGTTGTCTTGATGTGTTGTCTTGTTCTGCTGTCTTGTTGTGTTGTCTTGGTGTGTTGTCTTGTTCTCTTGTCTTGGTGTGTTGTCTTGATGTGTTGTCTAGATGTGTTGTCTTGATGTATTGTCTAGATGTGTTGTCTAGATGTGTTGTCTTGATGTGTTGTCTAGATGTGTTGTCTTGATGTGTTGTCTAGATGTGTTGTCTAGATGTGTTGTCTTGATGTGCTGTCTAGATGTGTTGTCTTGATGTGTTGCCTAGATGTGTTGTCTTGATGTATCGTCTAGATGTGTTGTCTAGATGTGTTGTCTAGATGTGTTGTCTTGATGTGTTGTCTAGATGTGTTGTCTTGATGTGTTGTATAGATGTGTTGTCTTGATGTATTGTCTAGATGTGTTGTCTTGATGTGTTGGCTAGATGTGTTGTCTTGATGTATTGTCTAGATGTGTTGTCTTGATGTGTTGCCTAGATGTGTTAGCTTGATGTATTGTCTAGATGTGTTGTCTTGATGTGTTGTCTTGATGTATTGTCTTGATGTATTGTCTAGATTTGTTGCCTAGATGTGTTGTCTTGATGTGTTGTCTAGATGTGTTGTCTAGATGTGTTGTCTTGATGTATTGTCTAGATGTGTTGTCTTGATGTGTTGTCTAGATGTGTTGTCTTGATGTATTGTCTAGATGTGTTGTCTTGATGTGTTGCCTAGATGTGTTGTCTTGATGTATTGTCTAGATGTGTTGTCTTGATGTGTTGCCTAGATGTGTTGTCTTGATGTATTGTCTAGATGTGTTGCCTAGATGTGTTGTCTTGATGTATTGTCTAGATGTGTTGCCTAGATGTGTTGTCTTTATGTATTGCCTAGATGTGTTGTCTTGATGTGTTGCCTAGATGTGTTGTCTTGATGTATTGTCTAGATGTGTTGCCTAGATGTGTTGTCTTGATGTATTGTCTAGATGTTTTGCCTAGATGTGTTGTCTTGATGTATTGCCTAGATGTGTTGTCTTGTTGTGTTATCTTGTTCTGTTGTCTTGTTGTGTTGTCCACATGTTACGTCAAGCTTTAACTATATCATTTTTTCCCAGACATAATCTTCTAGACTATAAACTTACCTAGACATAATCTTCTAAACTATAACCTTTCCAAGACATATTCTTCTAAACGATAAACTTTCCCAGACATAATCTTCTAAACGATAAACTTTCCCAGACATAATCTTCTAAACGATAAACTTTCGCAGACATAATCTTCTAAACTATAAACTTTCGCAGACAAAATCTTCTAAACGATAACCTTTTGTAGAAATAATCTTCTAAACGATAACCTTCCCAGACATAATCTTCTAAACGATAAACTTTCTTAGACATAATCTTCTAAACTATAACATTCCACAGACATAATCTTCTAAACTATAACCTTTCCAAGACATAATCTTTTAAACGATAAACTTTCCCAAACATAATCTTCTGAAGGATAAACTTTCGCAGACATAATATTCTAAACGATAACCTTTCACAGACATAATATTCTAAACGATAACCTTTTGTAGAAATAATCTTCTAAACGATAACCTTCCCAGACATAATCTTCTAAACGATAAACTTTCTCAGACATAATCTTCTAAACTATAACCTTCCACAGACATAATCTTCTAAACTATAACCTTTCCAAGACATAATCTTCTAAACGATAACCTTTCGCAGACATAATCTCCTAAACGATAAAATTTCGCAGACATAATCTTCTAAACGATACACTTTCGCAGACATAATCTTCTAAACTATAACCTTTCCAAGACATAATCTTTTAAACGATATCCTTTTCCAGACATAATCTTCTAAATGATAACCTTTCCCAGACATAATCTTCTAAACGATAAACTTTCGCAGACATAATTTTCTAAACTATAAACTTTCGCAGACATAATCTTCTAAACGATAACCTTTTGTAGAAATAATCTTCTAAACGATAACCTTCCCAGACATAATCTTCTAAACGATAAACTTTCTCAGACATAATCTTCTAAACTATAACATTCCACAGACATAATCTTCTAAACTATAACCTTTCCAAGACATAATCTTCTAAACGATAACCTTTCGCAGACATAATCTTCTAAACGATAAAATTTCGCAGACATAATCTTCTAAACGATAAACTTTCGCAGACATAATCTTCTAAACTATAACCTTTCCAAGACATAATCTTTTAAACGATAAACTTTCCCAAACATAATATTCTGAAGGATAAACTTTCGCAGACATAATATTCTAAACGATAACCTTTCACAGACATAATATTCTAAACGATAACCTTTTGTAGAAATAATCTTCTAAACGATAACCTTCCCAGACATAATCTTCTAAACGATAAACTTTCTCAGACATAATCTTTTATACTATAACCTTCCACAGACATAATCTTCTAAACTATAACCTTTCCAAGACATAATCTTCTAAACGATAACCTTTCGCAGACATAATCTTCTAAACGATAAAATTTCGCAGACATAATCTTCTAAACGATAAACTTTCGCAGACATAATCTTCTAAACTATAACCTTTCCAAGACATAATCTTTTAAACGATATCCTTTTCCAGACATAATCTTCTAAATGATAACCTTTCCCAGACATAATCTTCTAAACGATAAACTTTCCCAAACATAATCTTCTGAAGGATAAACTTTCGCAGACATAATATTCTAAACGATAACCTTTCACAGACATAATATTCTAAATGATAACCTTTCCCAGACATAATCTTCTAAACGATAAACTTTCCCAAACATAATCTTCTGAAGGATAAACTTTCGCAGACATAATCTTCTAAACGATAAACTTTCCCAAACATAATCTTCTAAACGATAACCTTTCACAGACATAATATTCTAAACGATAACCTTTCACAGACATAATATTCTAAACGATAACTTTTACCAGACATAACCTTCTAAACGTCTCTTTAGATCGGCTCCACTTAGGTATTTTAGTCTGGAGGTAGTGTGTTATCTCTCTCTCTCTCTTTCTCTCTCTCTCTTTCTCTCTCTCTCTCTCTCTCTCTCTCTCTCTTTCTCTCTCTTTCTCTCTCTTTCTCTCTCTTTCTCTCTCTCTCTCTCTCTCTCTCTCTCTCTCTCTCTCTCCACTAACCTCTTCCACCTCCCTTGTTCAGCTCAGCTCCTAAAGTTTTTGTGGAATAAAAAAATTATCTTCACGATATTTTTCTTTTACAGGAGAAGTGAGGGAGGGGGACATATTCTCTGTTTCTCTTTCTGTGGTTCGCCCGATGACTGCTCTAGATGTTGATTGTCATCTTCGTCATCCCTACTTCAGAGAACGTTAAGCGTAGATGAGTTGTGATGAGGTTTGTAGTATAACTGCGCCATTAGGCCCAACACATCCGACTTCAGCACGGCATTTTCCAATAAAGCGTTACCTTCCCTCTTCAATCCCTGCACGCTTTGGCAGATTAGATGTATTAGTATGTTGCAAGTGGCACCACGAGGAGGTGGAGTAGGTTGGGGTGATTATGGTGTACCCATCCTGGCTAAAAGCCACCAGTTGTGAGACGCTGACAGCTTCCACATGTGTTGCTGTAGGCCGCCTTGCCTCTGGGAGAACATTTAGGACCGGAGAATAAAGGCCGCATGTTTTAAGCTGTCGCCACGAGGTGCTCGGGCCTGCGATATTGTTTCACGCCTGATAGAAAAAAAAAATGTCTGACACTTCCGGGATTCTAATCCGAGTCCATCTGGTTTGGAACACAGCGAGTCTGGTTTTTTGTAAAAAAAAAAAAAAAAAAAGGTCAAATTCTTGTTCTAGAAACGAAAGATCTCAGGGGATTCCAGTTGATGTATGTCGTCATCGATTGCACTGGGGATTTTCCCGTGGGATGTTATATTTAAATTGTTAAATTTAGATTATCGTGAGATTATCTCTAGATCTCTGTAACTTTCTTGAGATAAACACGAAGTCGTGGGTAAAGAAGTTGTATAGAAGAGATACTAGAACATGCCTAATGTGATAGTGATATATATCATCATCATCAAGTACCGGGCCTGCTGGCGTAGGTGATTATGTCTCTCCACAACTGTCGATCTCGGCAGCTATTTATCATTTCTGTTGTTGACCTTCTGCCAAGCCTTTCTCTTAAGCTGTCTGGTATTTTTTCTCTTTGCTGCCCTCTATCTCTTCGTCCTTCAATTTTTCCAGTTGTTACAATATATTCCAGTTGTTCTCTTCTCATTACATGGCCAAAAAATGATGGTAATTTCTTCCTAATATTGGAAATTAGCTCTCTCTTTGCTTTGACCTCTCTCAGAACGTCTTCATTACTCTTCTTAGCTGTCCACGGTACTCTCAACATTCTTCTGTAAAACCACATGTCTACAGACTCCAGTGATTTTCTTGTCTGTTGTCCTATTGTCCATGATTCGCATCCATATGTTAAGACTGGCTCTACGTAACATTTAAGAACTCTTTTTCTAGTTTCTATTGTCAAAAATGGATTGCATAGTATCTTCCTCATTTTCTGGAAAGCTGCTTTTGCCTGAGCCATTCAGCATCTCACCTCTTTTGTACATCTTCCGTCTGAGGTTAACAAAGTTCCCAAATATTTAAATTCATTTACCTGTTTTAATATTGTTCCACTTGTCTTTATTTTGCACTGAGTTGATGTCTTTTTCTTTGTTGTTACCATTACCTCTGTCTTTTTGCTATTAAGGCTGAGTCCTTTATTTTTGCTTTCTTTCACTATAAGTAAAGTAAAGTACCCCATCACGCCAAGTGGCGTATAGGGAAATATGGTGTTAGTGACCCTATATTTTACAGACCTTCAGCTCATGATTTTTGGGGTAATGTGGTCAGTATTACGCCCGTGCTGCTTTACTTTCCCAGAAAAAAATCCGGTACCCATTTAAGGCTGGGTGAACCCGGAAGCCGTCGGTTGGGATCGAACCCTACCCCTTGTCCGTGGTAGCCCAGTTCACTAACCACTGAGCTATCGCGGCTCCCTTTTCTTTCACTATAATGTCCAACATTTCTTGTAACTCATTTTCACTCTTAGCGATTAATACTGTATCATCAGCATACCTTAGATTATTTATATTATGACCTCCAATTGTTATTCCATCACGCCCCTTATGGATCTTAAAATAATCTCACTATAAATAATAAACAAATCTGGTGACAGCACACAACCTTGTCTAACACCCTGTTTTATTTGTTGAAACATTCCCAATTGGTTTCCAGTTATTTATGGCTGCTGTTTGTTGCCAGTACATGTTCTTTATTATTCTTAGATCTTTGCTGTCTACGTTTGAGCTTTACTTTGTCAAATGCCTTGGTGTAATCTATGAAACATAGGTATAGATCTGTTTTCACTTTAATGGCTCTTTCTACTAAAGATCTTATGATATAAATGGCATTGCTTGTTCCTTTATCTCTAACAAAACCACACTGTTCATCGCTAATTTATGGACTGATTTTGTTTCGCACTCTTCGCATGATGATATTTATTAATATGTTAGTCATGAAACTCATAAGGCTTATTGTGCAATGATCATCGCATTCAATCGCACCCAATTTCTTTGGTAGGGCTATGAATATTGATTTGTCAACGTCGTCTGGTATATATCCGCTGTTGTAGACATCATTCAATATTTTTGTTATTAATTCTATTCCCGAATCACCCATGGCTTTAATCTCTTCTTTAGTTATATTATCTGGTCCAGGAGCTTTGCCTGCTTTCATATTGCGCAAGGCGTCTTCCACTTCTTCTCTGCGTATTTCTGGTCCTTCTCCATTATCCTTAATATTTACTTCCGTTCGTTCAACATTATAAAGATCTTTAATGTATTCTGTCCATTGTTCCCTTATGTTTTCTTGATCAATCATCAGTTCCACTTCCTTTGATCTTAAACATCCATTTTTTATTGCGTGTTTCTTCATGTTAATTCCTCAATTTGTTTGTATAGCTTTAGCATCTCCTTTTTGTTGCATTTCATTCTTTTTGCATCTCTCTTTTATCCATGCTTCTTTTGCTTCATTGCATTTTACTACAATTTCTTTATTTAATCTCTTATACTCATCTTTATTTTCTTAATTTCTTCTTCTTGTATCCATTAGTTGCAAAATGACATCTGTCATCCATTTCTTTCTTGAATTTGTCCTCACACGAAGAAAGAGAAGAAGACTGGTGGTATGAACTCTTTTGATGTTTGTTGCATTGATTCTTTTAGCATTTCCCACTGTTCATCAATGCTTTGTATATTCTGTATTGCATTATACCGGTTCTGAATTGTGATTTTATATTTGTCTTGCAGCTTCTTGTCTGATTTGAATAAATCTAAATTTAACTTGATGTTAACCGAGGCTCGTTTTGTTGTTTTTAATTTTACTCTAAGCTTTCCCACAACTGGTACATGATCACTATTGCAATCCGTCCCTGGTCTAGTTTTCACACACACCAGACTGTTTCTAAATCTATTGCTTATCATTATATAATCAATTTGATTACGTGCGCTGTCCCCTTGGCTTTTCCATGTCCACAGACGTCTTGAATGTTGCTTAAACCAGGTGTTTTATATCATCATGTTGTGTGTTCTTGCCCAGTCAATAAGTTTCTCACCTCTTTCATTCTTCTTGTCTAAGCCATAATGACCAACTACTTCCTTAATTCTTTCCTTTCCTACTTTTGATTTTAAATCCCCTAGAACTATGGTGTTTTCATGTGGTTTGCATTTATGAAGTGCCTCATATAACTCGTAAAATTTATCAATTGTTTCCTCTAGACTGTCTGCTGTTGGTGCATAAACTTGTATAAGATTTATGTCTATTGGCTTTCCATTCAATTTCCCTAAAAGGACTCTGTCAGATATTGGGTAAAAGCCTTTCACTGTTCTTGCTCTTTCTGCATCCAAGATGATACCTACTCCTGTTTGGTGTTCAGTACTTCCAGAATAGATTGTTTTATGTTTATCAGAATACATCTCCCCTGATCCGGTGTATCTCATTTCGCAAAGTCCCAGTAATTGTAAACCCATTCTTTTCATTTCTTGTATGATGTTTTCTAGTTTACCCTTCTGCATGAGTGTTCTCACATTCCAAGTACCTATCTTTAGAGTCTGTTTTATCTGTTTGTTATATCAAAATAAAGATAAAACAAACTCTAAAGATAGTGATGTGTGTGTGTGTGTGTGTGTATATATATATATATATATATATATATATATATATATATATATATATATATATACTAACAAATGTCATAAGAGAGATACTAGAACATGCCAAATGTGACTTCCGGTGTCATGGCGGCTACGTGTTGGTCGTTTTTATAATTCGGCTCTTGCTGATATATTTAAATGATTTACGCAACAGTCTAGTTTTGAAATAATGTGTTTCTATTCCCTGTTTTTATGTATGTTTTACTTCTGACGAGTGGATGGACTGTGAACGTTACCGATATTTAAGTGGAATATGACTTATTCTTCTTTGTGTCGTGTGTTCGCGGTTCGACAGGCAAACACATAGTTCGACAACAACGGCGTCAGGCAGTTGTGTCTGAACCGAATGTGAAAAGTCTGTGACGGTGGATGGGGCGGAATAATCAGAAATGATCAACGGCCCAGAAAGCGAAAACAACAAAGTGTGCGGCACACATGAGGCATATTCAAGACACGGAAGACGCATAAGGTAGACCACCGTGAAAGAGATTGGAGCCTCATCACGTAACAGTCCATAGAAAGCCATGGATTCTAACAGTAATGTTATTGCCATGAAAAATATACTAACATCAAAACAAATAACACCAGAGCTAAAACTAAGAACAGCAAAATATTACATCTTCTCAATATTCCTGTATGGTGCAGAAATATGGACACCATACAAGAAAACAGAACAGAAAATTGAAGCCTTTGAAATGTGGATTTATAGAAGAATAGGTAGAATTTGATTGCAAGAAAATAAAACAAACGGTGAAGTTTTAAAACAACTAAAAATGAAAAGAGAATTACTAAAAACAATTAGAACAAGACAAATGACATTTTTGGGGCATGTTAAAAGACACAACAGTCTAATAAGAGTAATATTGGAAGTGAAAATACAAGGTTAAAAGTGGCAGAGGCAGACCAAGACTAACATGGACGAGTAACATCAAAAGATGGACAAGTGAACCTGTGACAATCTGCACCATCAAAGCAAGAGACAGAGTGGAATGTCGCTCCGTGGTAGCCAACCTTCAATGCGGAGACGGCACTAAATGATGATGACGACCAAATGTGATAGCGATATATATATATATACTAATGAATGTCTGTTGTCATAAGAGAAATATTAAAACATTGAAGAAGTAGCAAAAGATCCACTAAAACACCCAAGACATAACAAATGACAGAAAGACATACAATTACACGTGACACAAAATCACTCAATTTTGCTCAAGACCCGAAAAACACGCAAAATGTTGCTAGTGTTGTGATACAAACATATTCCAAATGTGACAATAGAACATGAATATATTAATTTGGATGTAACATTCGCGCCGACATTGTCGCCAAAGTTGTGACCACCAGTTCGTACTGATTCTGAGGCGAGAATTCTGGAAAGCGAAAACGTTGACGACAAACGTCACCACTGACATAGATTTCCTACCTGTCTCGCGCCACTTAAACGTTTGAGACAATTACCGAGAGTGATTCCTTTGTCGATTCCAAAGTCAGCCTGTAGGTGGCGCGACTTGTTCAAATAGTCAGCAAATTACACAATGGCGGGATCAATAGCGATATCACGATGTGAGATCACGTCTTTCTTTGCTCAGACACAAACAGGTTGATTTCTTGCACGTTTGAAAGTCCATCCCAACACCTGAGGCTACCGGTGTCTTAGTACTTTCAGATATAAGATGAAAGCTTAGTCAACTGAGAAAACGAGAGCAGGTTTGATGTTTCTTTGTCTAAACCCCACTGCCTTCTCCCTTCCCCGGGCACCTCTTTTTTCCGCCCTGAAGAGGGCGATTGATACTTTCACCATCATCATCGAGTGCCGTCTCCACATCGAAGTTTGGCTACCATGGTGCGCCATTCCGCTCTGTCTCTTGTTTTTATGGTGCAGGTTGTCATATGCTGTCTCGTCCATCTCTTGATATTATTACTCGTCCACATTAGTCTTGGTCTGCCTATGCCTCTTTTACCTTGCAATTTTCCTTCGAAGATTACTTGTAGCTGTTTACAGCTATTGCCATAGATGTGTTTACAACTGAAAGATCAGCTCTTTCAAGCTGTACCATAAGCTGCTTTTAGATTTTTCCCACGACACAATTTTTTAATTCCACTCCATTACTTTCTCTAGGATAATACGTGGTGGTGGAGGCTCCAATCTCTTTCCTGGTGGTCAGCCATATTCATCTTCCGTGCCCTGAATATGCCACTTGTGTACCACACTGCTGTTTTCGCTTTCTGTACCGTTGATCATTGCTGACTATTCTGCTCCATCCACCGTCACAGACTTTGTACAGTTCGGAATGGACATTCCCGTCTGCCCGGAGGAACGGTGAAAAACAATGACCTATCACCGATAGGTCTATCCTAAATGAAAAGAAGATACATATCCACTTAACAAAGAAAATTGTCACCATCTACCAGTCTGTTAGAAGTTAAACAACCACAACAAGCATGAACAGAACATTAATTCCAAAAAGGACACCAAGTGTAATCGTCGTCTTTCGAAACAAACACAAGTTGTAACGGAAAACACTGTCCACATGCGGACGCCATATTTTTTATATTAATACTTTGCGTTGCCTTAGCAGCAAGGTGGCGATATCCTAAGCTGTTATTTTCTATATATATAGATATATATATATATATATTTTTTTTTTTTTTGCTGCAAACATCCGATTTAATCACCGCATGCTTTGGAATTGGCACGGGCGTAATACCGACCACATTACCCCACAAATCATGTGCTGAAGGTCAATAAAATGTATGGTCACTAACACAATATTCCCTATACGCCACTTGGCGTGACGGGGGCACTTTACTTTTTTTTTATGCTCTGGAATTGACTTGCGGCTGAATTATTCTGGAATACCACGTTCAG